>JBBPFJ010000320.1:0-62712 GCA_037975025.1 Excoecaria agallocha | reverse complement strand
TTTGGGGTTTTTACATAACTATACAGGAAAAAATATAAAATAACAAAAAATACAACCACCACATACTTTTTCTATTAATACAACTTTTTAAATTTTTATTATAAAAAATACAACTTTTATTTTCAGAAAATACCTCTTTTATACTTCCCCACGTTTCATCTTCACAAATCTAGGTATTCTCCCTTTTATATTTTCTCAGCTAACCACCGCTTCCTTTCCGATCACCGGCGCCTTTCTCTGTCAATCGATTACCGATTTCTCATTCAGGTCAGATATGATTTCTCATCGATCTTTCGTTAATATTTTTACTTTTTTTTATTTTTATTTTCGGTTTCTGTCGATTTATTGATGAGATTTTGATACTTTTCTGTCTCCGGCAACTTTCTTTCTGGATCGATTGCCGATTTCTCATTTAGGTCAGTAATGATTTCACAAAGATCTTCTGTTAATATTTCTACTTCCTTTTTCTATTTTTTTATTTTTATTTTCGGTTTCTGTCGACTTATTGATGAGATTTTGATACTTTTCTATCTCCGGCGACTTTCTTTTTGGATCGATTGTCAATTTCTCATTCAGGTCAGTAATGATTTCACAAAGATCTTCTGTTAATATTTCTACTTCCTTTTTCTATTTTTTTTATTTTTATTTTCGGTTTCTGTCGACTTATTGATGAGATTTTGATACTTTTCTGTCTCCGACGACTTTCTTTCTGGATCGATTGCCGATTTCTCATTCAGGTCAGTAATGATTTCACAAAGATCTTCTGTTAATATTTCTACTTCCTTTTTCTATTTTTTTTATTTTTATTTTCAGTTTCTGTCGATTTATTGATGAGATTTATTGATTTGTTCTTTAACTTCTGAAATTAGTGATAGTAGATTTGAAGTGTGATTTTTCTTTTAATCTGTAGTATTATGGAAAATTTTGATACCTTGAAAAGTTTGAGGAATAATGGTAACTCTTGATAATTTGCTTTCGATACACTACAAATGGATCAAAACTGAGATTAGTGTTTTTGATATTTCCCTGTTTATATCACAGACAAAAATGGTTGATACTAGATTGAGTTCATCTCCTCGACCTAGAAGTGTTTCACAAATTATCAATAAAAAAAAGGAATGACAAGAAGAACACTAAAGAAGACAAAATCGGAGATGCTGGCTCAAGTTCAATGACCATAAAAAGAGCTAAGAGAAATCGTAGTAAAACTGCAACAATAAGTCATGATTCTCAAACTACCAAAAAACAAAAGGTAATTATTTTTTTCTTTTTCTTTACATTTTGTATGTTATTATAATGTAATGCTAATGGTAAATTTTAAATGTAAATTACAATGTATGTTCTTATATTATGTATTAAACCTGTGTACTTGGTGTATACACTGTGTACATGATGAATACAATATGTACAATCACTGTATACTGTGTACACCATGTACACAAGGTGTGTACACCATGTACACACTATCTGTACTGGCTGTACACAAGGTGTGTATCATGTGTACTACATGTACACAGTGTATACATGATACACACTATGAGTACTACATGTACACACTGTGTATATCATGTGTACTAGATGTACACGATGTGTATACATGAAATACACAGTGTGTACATGGTGTACACACTGATGTACACACTGTGGATATCATGTGTACACCATGTACACAAGGTGTGTACACCATGTACACATAGATGTACACACTGTGGATATCATGTGTACACCATGTACACACTGTGTACACCATGTACACACTATGTGTACTGGTTGTACACACGGTGTGTATCATGTGTACTACATGTACACAGTGTATACATGATACACACTATGAGTACACCATGTACACACGGTGTATATCATGTGTACTAGATGTACACGAGGTGTATACATGATATACACCTCGTGTACATCTAGTACACACTGTGGATATCATGTGTACAGCATGTACACAAGGTGTGTACTAAATATAGACAAGGTGTGTACACCATGTACACACTATGTGTACTAGCTGTACACACAGTGTGTATCATATGTACTACATGTACACAGTGTATACATGATACACACTATGAGTACACCATGTACACACGGTGTATATCATGTGTACTAGATGTATACGAGGTGTATACATGATATATACCTCGTGTACATCTAGTACACACTGATGTACACACTGTGGATATCATGTGTACAGCATGTACACAAGGTGTGTACTAAATATAGACAAGGTGTGTACACCATGTACACATTATGTGTACTGGCTGTACACACGGTGTGTATCATATGTACTAATGTACACAGTGTATACATGATACACACTATGAGTACTACATGTACACATGGTGTATATTATGTGTACTAGATGTACATGATGTGTATACATGATATACACAATGTGTAGAGCATGTACACACTATGTGTACTAGATGTACACACAGTGCAAATCTATGTCCACAGTGTGTACATCTAGTACACATATTGTGTACTTGTGTAAACAATGTACTTGTTTACATAATGTACTGTGCACAGTACACAATGTGTACATGATATACACATAGTGTGTACATGCGTGTATACAGTATCTCCACTTGTGTACATGATTTACACATACTGTGTACTAGATGTGTACATGATATACACATAATATACACAGTAGTATGTATACTGTACATGATGTTTACTAACTTTATGCAATACGTATACTTTTTATTTTATTATATTTGTTTTTGTATACAATTCATGTTAATATTTATCTAATACTTAAATTTTTATTCAGGTTGAGAATACAGATGATTTCCAAACAGTACATTTTAACTTATGCATGAATTATTCTGCCGTCAGTGTGATAAAGGATAAGCTGACAGAATCACAACTAGAAAAATTCAGAAACACATGTTTCGGGTATTTTTTTAGATATGCCTGAAATAAATCTCCATGGTCAACTTTTTCATTTGTTATTTCTTAGAGAAATACATTCTGATAATGAAAAAGAATTTTGTTTAATGCATGATGGAGTCAACTTGACCTTTGGGTTAAATGAATTTGCACTAATAACTGGTATGAAGTGCCATGGGAAAATGATAAAAAGCTTGCAATGTCAAAGTGGTACACTCTTTGAAAAATATTTTCATAGTTATCAAAAAAATTTGCAAGTAGTCAATATCATCACTTTTTTAAATGTTAGTTTTGAAATGATGAAGAAGCTGTGAAGTTGGTAGTGTTATTCTTTATACACTGTTTTTTACTAGCTCACAATAATAAAAAAAATGTATCCAAGGAGGACATAGATTTTGTTGATTGTGGAAACTTTAATGATTATCCATGGGGAAAAGAGGTGTTCAATTATACAATTAGTAGCCTCAAGGGGTAAGTTGATTCGGAAAAGGGCTAGAGCTGACAAAAAAGAATCGAATGTCACAATGTGTAGAATCTATGGGTTTGCTTATGCATTCCAAGTATGGTTTTACGAGTGTTGTGGAAATGTGACCAAGTATTTGGACATAAAAGAAGAAAACAAAAGCCCACGAATCCTGAAGTGGAAAGATAATGGAATTCAGTTAAGCTTGAAGGATATTTCAAGCACATTATTCACAAATTCTGCAAAAGATGTAAGTCATCATGTTTCTTCCTTTTTCCCTTTATTTGAAATTGTATTAATTTGGGATGAACCAGCTGTCATTCATTATTTGTTTTTTTGTTTTCTTTTTATTTTTTAGTTGAAGTTGAGAAATATTTGTCCATTCGAAGATGAGAGGACGAATTTGAATTTGATTGGAACATTCAAAAAGGGGAGAACAACGAAATATTGTGAAGTTTGATGAGGCATTACAGAATATTGAAGATGACAATTCTCTGATATAGCCTGATCTTTCAGCTTCTTCTACACATAAAAGAAAAGACAAATTCCATGGAAAACATGAAGATTTGGAATTAAGAAGAATGATAGAAAATTAGATAAAAGGCAAAAGAAATGAAAAAAGATATTAGAAGTTTAAGTTCCAGTTTAGACAACATGAAATCCAACTTTGAAAAAAACTTCGAAATTGTTATTGACACAATGTTGGACTTTCACAGAAACTGGATTCTGTCAACAGCTCCCAGGTAACTTTAATTTTTTTTTTATGTTTTTTGTTTATCTTCATGTCTACTATTTTAATATTTCTACAATTTTAATTTTTTTTCCATTTAATAGACTCACAACAATGAGTCTCAAGAACATTGCGATTTTCAAAATGATGGACTGGACGACGATGCAAAATTGGGTGCAGATCAACAGACACATGGGGTGATGTTTTCCTTTGCGTTATGAATTTCTAATATCTTGAAAAAATAAATAATACATTTGGATATACATTATTTAATTTTCCATTATATATGTTATTATGGTGTGTAGTTATCTGATTATGAAGTACAATATGAAAAATGCGTCAATGATGATGGAGCTGAAACAAAAGATTATGGGAAAGAGCAAATTGATGAACAGTATGAAAAATCTGATGATGAAATGGTATGTTTATTATGTTATTTAAAATATTTGTGTTTCATTTTTTTAAGTTTAACAAAATTTATTTTGTTGCTATAATCTTTAATATGCATTCATTAAATTTTAGGGTGTTTAAAGCCCACAAAATGAAGATGAATACAGAAGAGTGCCTTTCTGTAACTAGTCTGCTTAAAAGTGATGAGATGGATATCACTTTATTTGATGAGATATATGCAGTTGCCTTACTTAATGACTCCCAACTAAATAATAATGTGTGTCTTTTATCTTTACTTGATATTAATTTAGAATTTATAGTATGTTTTTTAATATTATATTCGATTCATTTTTTAAAATAGGATATTGAAGAGCTAACCGTAACTGGGACCGAAATTGTAGTATATGAAGGTGAAACCCATGACGTGACACCAGTTGTTGATAAACGGTACGTTAAACCTTCAATTGTGATGGAATCACCTTATGTTACTAATTTCGGTTCAAGTGACTGTAAAAGCGAAAAAACATCTGCATCAAGACTTTGGTCAAAGGTTCAGTACCTTTAGACAACAAAATAGGTGAAGATGTTGATTTGAAATTGATGTCAGCTTTCAATACCTTCGTGGACACTGGAATGATAACTAAGAATAGGTAATAAAAAATCTTAAAATTTAATTTTTATTTGATGATAATGTATATTAACATGCATTGACACATGCTTATGTTTTTCAGGAAAAAATTTTATCGTCCAGAAGATGATGTTTTAAATCCTCCATTCGATTTTGAAGTTGATGAAATTACACAGAGGTCATGGTTCCATTACTTGGTATATGGCGGTCAACCTATATCCTCTAGGGTATGTATAGCTAAAATCACACTTGTAATTTGTTTATACAGAGAGAATTTAGGGAGTTTGATAATTACTAGATGTACACACGGTATATATCATGTGTACTACACACCGTGTATAGCATGTACTAATGGTGTATATCATGTGTACTACATGTACACAGTGTGTGTATTATATGCACACAATTTGTGTATCATGTGTATTTGATATACATAAGATGTACATACTGTGTACAGCACGTACACACTAGGTGCACTAGATGTACACATACTGTGTACAACTAGTACACACGGCGTACACATGATATACACACTGTGTACAGTGTATACAACTAGTACACACTGTGTGTACATCTAGTACACATTATGTTCATACTGTATACAGAGAAAGTACATGTTCTAGGTATTTTATACATCTAATATACATCTAGTGCACACCGTACATAATAGCTGTACATAGTTTGTGTACTAGTTGTATACACCATGTACACATGATGTATACCCTGTGTACCTGCTGTATATTGTGTGTTAACTGGTAGTATACCAAAAATAGGAATAGATGTGTACTTAAGTGTATACAATGAGGGTATTTGATGTATATTAATTTTAATTTTAAATTCTTTTTTATTTAATCGCTTTTTGTATTTATTTTGTCTACAGCACTTAAATGTCATCTTTTACTACATAAGGAAGAAGGGGAAATATTCAGATGGTGTTTGTATGAACTTCACGACAACTGATAACTTCTTTGACCAATTCATACAAAAATTTTATAAAAAATTTCTGAAAAAGAGTGTGACATGAGCTTAGTTGGGAAAGAGGAAACTATCATTGAATATATCTTAGGTGGTGGTTTGCATTGTGGTCGACCATGGGTAGAAGTTGACGATATCTTTTTTCCATAAATGTCACTAAAAAATTTCATTGGATATTGGGTCATCTGTGTATTCAAAAGAGATGCATCTATGTTATGATTCTTTGGGAACTTCTGCAAGTAAAGCATCATCTGAGGACACCATTATGGCTTATAGTGTTGGGTTGCCATTATTCTTGGACTATATTGGTTTCTATCAATTAAGGAAGGATATCAAGCTTCACGAAAGCCCATACAAAGATGTGAATTTAGCTGATCCTTTTGATGTTATTTATGTAAAAGATTTGCCCAAACAACGCGATCTGTAAGTTTTACATCCAAGTTTTCATAATTTTATTTTATTACTTGATTTTAGCTGCTAATAATTGATTCTGCTTTGTATTGTTGTAGTGATTGTGGTGGTGTTTGTTGCTTCCTTCATTGAGTACCTCATTGAAGGTAAAGCATGGCCAATCAAATATTTTTGACGTGGAAACGCATCGACAAAGGCTAGCTGTTTTATTATATCATCATGGACTGAAAAAAAGCAGCAGAACATTGCAAGTGATGATGAAGCACCAACTAAAAAGAGCTCCAAAACATTTATAAAGAAAAAAAATGAATGAATGATGTTTTTATTGTATAAAAACAATCCCTTCTGTATATCATCATTGCTCAATTAATATATGAAAAATATTGTTTTTATTTTACTCTGATTTCACTTCGAAAATTAGAATTAAATTAAATGAAATACTAGGTTAGAAAAAAAACAACAGGTATTTTAATTTTGATTTGGTGGAATATTCTTACAATTATACTATATTTCATTGATCCAAAGTAATGTGGTGAAATATGGCATTTTTATATTATATGCATAGCAAATTTGCAACTATGCGTATAAAAATGCAACAGATAATTTATCTTTAGCATTATATGGATTTGATACTATTGTAAAAGGAAATGAATTATTATAAGCATTATCTCCCAATGTTGTTAAGTGAAGCAGATATCATATCCACGTTTGCTAAATTTGCAACTATGTATCTACATCAAAACCATCTGTCAAACCACTAATAAAACACATCCCATAAATTGAAGACATAGAAACAGGGATTTAAGATTTTATGACTATATATATATATATATATATATATATATATATACTGAAACAAATTATAAAGAACACGTATGCTGAACAATAAAAACAGACCCAGTATCCAAATAAAAACTAGAAGAATATAAAATATCAATAATACTTTTCATGTCAATTTTTCATAATATTCATCCAAATCTTTCAATTTTAATTGTGTACGGATTTTTTATATTTTCTGAACAATTTGTATTTTTCTATGAAGAATGTAACAATAATAAAAAGAAAACAGCTCTATTGTCATTTTTTAGGAATGCCTCTACACGTCTTTCGATTGTGCCTATGTTTTCCACATCTGCTGCACCTTATTTTGATGCACCTTATTTTGATGTTTGATTCCCATCCTGCTCTGATTCTTCTTTTCTTGGGTCTTCCTAATTTGTGTTTTCCTATTGGTGGTAATACAAGCTCCTCTTCAACATTATTTGGTGTGTTCCAATACATCTGACTAGGAATAGGATGCACAACTCCCTCATATGTTGCCAACATGGTCTCTTTCGTGTAGTAATTTGAGCAGTATTCATAACAATCCATATGCTTATCATTAATCACTGCTAAGGCATGTGCACATGGTAATTCATCCATCTGGAACTTATTGCAAGTGCATGTTCTCTCTTTAAAATCTACATTGAAAGTTTTTTTCTTGCACCAACACGCTAAAAATATCATTGTTTGATGGTATGACCTGCAAATACATATTTAATTAGGATGAAAACTATTAGCTCTACATGAATAGTGAAATAATTTCTGATCAACCTGATATCTACAGCAAACAACAATAACCAACTAATCTAACAACGTGATAACCAACAACCTAATATCTAACACCAACCAGCAAATATCATAACAAAAAAACACATTATTACATACATGATAACATAAATACATTGTTACCTTCATTCTCATAGATGAAATGTAGTTTTCCTTCAGCCGGTCTTCATACCTTTTAGTGAGTTTTGTAAATGTTGACATGGCTATATTCCTATTTGCATAAGTCCACTCTTGAACCAAATTGCGTAAATACTCAACTAAACCCGTAATTGGTATATTTCTGGCAGCTTTTATTGCAGAATTCAAAGACTCAGCAATGTTAAAAGTCATTGTCGAATACCTGTTATTAATAGAATGGACTCTCGACCATTTCTCATATCCAACCATCCATAGGTAGTCTGTTATCCTACTATCAACTTTCTTAATCTCCGCCATATAATAATCAAACTGCTCAATTGTATATTCTTCAGCTGTTTTAAACAATAAATTTTTAATCTTCTTCGAGTTTTTCTTGAACCTTGTTTTCACATTGTTTAGCAAGTGATACACACATATGCAATGAGGGACACCAGGATACACTTTTGTAGCTGCTGTATGAATACTTTCATGTCTATCAGATATTATACACATTTTATCTCTTGTACCAAATGTCAGCCTAAATTTTCCAAAAAACCACTCCCAAGAACTATCATTCTCAGAATCAACAATGCAAAATGCTAAAAGAAAAATTTTTCCAGCAGCATCTTGCGTTGAAGCAGTAATTAAAGTCCCCCCATGTGTTGCCTTTAAAAATGTACCATCCACAACTATTATTGGCATGCAATATTTCCACCCAATAATTGATGCATCCACCGCAATGAAAAGATATAAAAATAACAAGTCATGTTGTGTTTCCAAATGTATTGCAGAACCAGGATTTGTATTTTTCAGCATATACAAATACTTTGGCAATAATGAGTATGACTCGGAAGGTTTACCTCTAATGCTATCCATAGCCTTTTCCATTGATCTCCATGCTTTCATATATTTGATATTTACACCGTATTCATCCCTCATATCTCTTATTATATCAGCTGGTGTGTACACAGTCTTCACATCAACAAATTTTGATTTTATCAAAAAAGCAATAACATTTGATGTTGCTTGCCTTTTACTGCTTAACCTTGACCTCAGATCACAGGAATGGGTTGCTATGAACTTTCGAATTTTAAACATCTTAGTATTCCCTTTCCTTGAAGCTCTTAATTGCCATGGGCATGCCTCATCCAAGCAATTAACATCATACCTTCTTTCACAAGACCTGTACACCTTAAATTGAAAATCATTTTTTACAGCATAAAAGTTAAATGCTGTCTTCAATATATCCTTGTCTTTAAACAACTTTCCAGCTTCAATTGCAGATAACATTGGATTTGACATAATTTGTTCATCCTCTTCTACTTCTTCAACTTTGTTATTCAAACTCTCAACTGTTTGTCTACACACCAAACCCACATAATCAATCATATCTATAAAATCATCATTTGAGTTAACAATTTCCTGCTCTTGCTCCACACAAAAATTTGTTGTTTCAGTTTCAACATCTATGATTCCAAGATTATCTAAGGTTATTTTGTAACTTTCACCTATTACAAAAACAATAAATAGCTTCATTACACTCTAAACTATAACACACAAATACATGTTTGAATTGGATTATACAGTGTGTACTCACTGTATACCATATGTCTACTATAAGTATAATGTATAAGTGCTAGGTATATAGGATAAATTACCTGTTTCGCACTTGTCCATCTCTGTAATGCACATTGGATATGATTTGAAACATGACTCTTTGGTTTTTAATTCCAAATAAAAAAGCATTGAGATATCATCCTTTATTATCAATGGTGAATACCCATCTTCAATAGAATATTTGATCTCCAACATCTTGTATGTATTTCTACCACTCAAATTATTGTTTATAATATACAGCAATTCATCATAGCTGCAACCAGATGGAATCAGTATTCCATGCACTTCAAAATTTTCATATTTGTTTTGTTCACTCCATTTCCCATTATATTGCAACATAATTGGAATGCTCCCTGTCATTGTAAACGTCCTACAAAACACAAATATAACCACATTTATAATCTAATAAAAATATTGCTTTCATATACATAACACTAAAATATAATATAACTACAACCAACTACATTTATCCGAAACTCAATCTCCCTGGCAATTTTTCCATCCCTCTAACAATTCTTTCCTAAATCTGAATTTCAGAACCACATCATTTCTCCATGTAAACTAATCAATAATTTACAATCAAAATACACCTATTCAACAAGCAATCTAAAAAATATGAAATCAGTGGTATCAGTTATGATAAATGCCCAATTAACACACAAAGAATGAAGAACTTCCTTTACAAAATAAAATCCAAACAATAAAATAACTGCAAATAGAAATTTCATGAAAACAGACTACGAATTGCAACAACAAAGTAACCAAACTGCACTAAACAAAAATTTCAAGAATGAATAAACACACACCGCAAAACGTCACTTGAAGATTAAGATCGCTGCAAGTGTCGGAAAGACAGCACAAACTCGCCGGTAATGAACAAACTCTCCGAAATCGTCAGCAACTGACAGAAATTCCGATCGGCGTAATAAAAGCATGAACACAACTCGTCTGAGAAAGAAATTCCAATCGGCGTAATAGAAGCAAGAACACAACTCGTCTGAGAAAGAAATTCCGATCGGCGTAATAGAAGCAAGAACACAACTCGTCTGAGAACCGGTGTAATAGAAGCAAAAACACAACTGAATGAAATTCCGATGAGCTGAGGCGTAAACAAAAAATAGCACATTTGAAGGATATTAGAGTTTTTATACTGTGGCAAAAAGTTGTATTTATGAAATCAATAATTTAAAAAGTTTGATTTATGAAAATTAATTAGAGGTGGTTGTAATTTTCGAAATAATGTAAAAAAAGCTGACAACTGGGGTAATTACCTCAATTCATTTTCACGCCTATACTTGTGGCCGAGCAGAACCGAATTGGAATCGGAAGCCCAACTGAACTTAATTTATTTGGTAAGGTTTTTTTTTTTTTTTTAAATTTTCGGCGTGTTTTGAACCGAAATAAAGGCGTGAATCACTTGGCGGTTCGGTCCAAATAATTTGAAAACTAAATGACCTGACCGAAATAATGAAACGGTGTCACTTTTAAGATGAAATTTAATGAATTAATATTTTTATATTTATATCGAAAGAAACAAAGTCTGCCCAAAAAAAAAAAACAAAACAAAACAAAATCCCTTTTTCTTTGTTCCTCCACCTCTGCTAGATCAAAGTCGCCGATGTAGAATCCCAATCAAAGAATAGAATTGAATTGAATTCAAGTCCTTCAAGAAGAAGAATATGAGAACTAACCTAATTAGAGAAAAGAATTCTGTTGCGGAAGCACTGCATTGAGATCCAAATATAAAATTCCTATCTGTCGAAATGGTAATTTTTGTGTTTGTTGTTTTTATTCAAAGCTTATTATTATCATGATTATAGAAGTACAATTTGTTCTGACAATGTTGTGTTTTGGGGCTTTAATTCTTGTTCTAATTCTATGCTTTGTGTTGTTAGATCTTGGATTGTTTTTAGATTCTGTAATTGATATCTGATTAAATTAATTATAAATCAACATGAGTGTTTTTCACTGCAACTCCCATGATTTCCTTATTGCTTCTTATTTATAGTTGCGAGATCTGTTGGAATTCTGTTTTAGTGTCTTTAGCAAATTCTAAGGTGATACAATGCTTAATTGACTACTTGGAAATTTACAGCAGTCTCGTAATTTGCTTGTTTCCATTTCAATTTTGAAGCTCTTCATGTTAGGGGAAGCTTCATTGTTTCTTTCTTAATGAGTGCTGCTTACTAATGATTTCTGCAAAAGCTTTCAAGTATCTTGCTTCATATTTTCAGTGATCACTTGGCATGGTTGAGATTGCTGCTGTAATAAAATAAATGGTGCTAATTTTAGCAAGAAAATTTCTGCTGCATAAGCAAACAATCAAAAGATATTCACATGGGTTGCTTATGACTTCTGGTGCTCAAAAGACTGCCTTATTTTCACTGAACAGTCATGAATATTTGGTTGATGAAAGTTTCAGAAGATTTCAGGTCTTAGATGTGTTCTCAAAACAGCATCAGTTTATGGATTTTCATTATTTTTCCACTGGCACTCAGCTTGAAAGTATATGTTTGGAAGGTTCCTCTCATGCTCTTCTTTTGAGAAAGCATGAAGTTTCTTTGAAGGATCACAAAATAGATGAAGCATGGTTAACTTATAATGACTTCAAAAGGTTATATGGCTCTCCGGCAGATTTCCTGGTGAATAGGTTGATCACAGGACTGTCATACTCATCGGATCCTCATTGGCTACAAAAAGCATATAAATTAGTGCTCCAAATTTTGAAAGAGAAATCAAATTTACTTGGGACAGAAATTCTAACAAATCTTTCGCTCTCCTTAGCAAGAGCACAGATGCCTATTCCTGCCTCTATGATCTTAAGAATGATGCTAGAGCAAGAGAATATGCTCCCATTAACCGTGTTGCATTTAACATTTTTTCATATGGTGAAGACAGAGATAGGAACATGTCTTGCATCTAATATTTTGATTCAAATTTGTGATTGTTTTCTGCATCGATGTGTGAAGAGAACCTATCAGGAAAAGCTTACATTGATTTTCAACCTTGTTTTGGACGCTTGTGTAAGGTTTAAGTCATCCCTGAAAGGCCAGATACTTGTGGAATGCATGTCGAAAACCAGTGTCCTTGCTGATGCACACTCGATCATTAGTATTGCCCAGATCTATGAAATAAATGGCCTGAGAGATGAGATTAATAAATTTAAAGATCATATTTGTCGAGTATCTTCTCCTGTTGTTTGTCACTTCCAGCAGTTCTATGATTGCTTGTTAAACATGCATTTCAATTTTGATGACATTGATGCTGCAACAGAACTTTTATTAGAGACGAACAGATTTTGGGGGTCTATTCGTCTCAGAAAACCTTGGGAGAATGTGAAAAAGCCTTACCTTGTTCCTGTTGGATCTCAGAATCTTAGGGCCGGGTTAAAGTTGCAATTTATGCCCGAGTTGCTGCAGAAGGATTCTGTTATGGAACTGGAATATAGAAAAAAACTTGTAATCTTTGAGAATGGGAAGCTTCTCCTTACTAATAGAGCCGTTGCAAAGCTCATCTGTGGTTACAAGAGATGCAGGAGAATTGCTGAGCTTACTGAGGTTTTATTGAGCATGCAAAAAGACTTTCTGACACTGGCAGGATCCAGTTTATGTTCTGATGTGATTGATGCTTGCATTTGTTTAGATTGGCTGGACACTGCTCATGATATCTTGGATGACATGGAGACAGCTGGGTTTCTGGCAGGCTTGCCTACATATATCAGACTTTTAACAGCATATTACAGTAAAGAGATGTTCAAAGAAGCAGAGGTTCTACAAAGACAAATTAGAAAGACTGATTTGTTGCCAAATTTGTCTGATAAAATGGTTTCTTCTGCTGCATTTTCAGAAATAACAGAAAATTCATCACCTTCCTTCAGTAAATCGGATCTGGCTGATGAATTAGTTCAAATAATCAGAGAAGAGGAGGTGAGTCCCAGAGTTTATGAGTTAAATTCTTCTATTTACTTCTTTTGCCAGGCCAAAATGATGGAGGATGCTTTGAAGACGTATCGTAGAATGCTGGCGCTGGGAATCAAACCCACAGTGCAGACTTTTGCATATCTGGTACGTGGATATTCTTCTTTGGAATTGTATCGTGATATTACAATCTTGTGGGGCGACATAAAACAGAACATGAAGAGCCAGAATTTCCCCATGAGCAGGGACTTGTATGAATTATTGCTATTGAACTTCATTCGCGGTGGTTACTTTGAGAGAGTGATGGAGGTTGTTGGTTATATGAATCGGGATAATATGTATGTTGATAAGTGGATGTATAAAAGTGAATTCCTGAAGCTTCATAGGAATTTGTACAAGGGTTTAAAAGTGTCAGAAGCAAGAAATGAGATTCAAAGAAAGAGGCTTGAATTTGTTAATGCATTTAGGAAGTGGGTAGGCATCGATTGAACCAGAGTCTGCCAGTGCATGGTTCATTCGAAAATCAATGTTAAGTTCCAAGTGCCATTAGTTACCGAGTCGCTGAATCTCTAGCAAGGTAACTAAATTAATGGTACATAACAAGGAGCGGGTGTAACTTTAAAATCTGTTTTTGAAGAGCAAACTCATGGCTTGATATTTAAGACTGGACCATATTAGCATAGTTGACAGTTGATATTGCTGTGTTTACGAGTGATGTTTGGAGTTATTCTGGAGCAGTACTATTTGTACTGTCTACTTTGCTGGGGCCTAATTGATGGCTTTTAATCCTTGCGAGAGCTTTATTAACTAGAGTTGATTGTTTTTATTTTTACTTATTTTCATTTGCAAAGTTATATTATATCGTTACTGTTAGTGATTAATTATTGTCAGTTATGGAGAGAGATTCGTAGATAGAAAATTTGTATTTGAAGTGAAGAGAATGATTATGATAACATAATTTCTTTGTAGTTTGGTAAATAATTCATTAGTTATTTTCGATTCATGTTTCTATACAAATACTTTTGTCATTTCAATCGAAATGCTTCTTGATAATGCCACATATAACTGGTCAATGAACACACAAAATTGCTCTCTTTTGAATTGAAATGGATATCACCCATTCCCTACGGAAGATGATGAAATTCTCAACAACAATACTTGGTTTCTTGCATGTTGTCTCACAGTGATTTCGGCATGTTCATCATTTGCGTCAAAATTTCGGCATATACCATTTATGTGTTACTTCACAAAGCATTTGAGATATCTAAATCCTTAATGGCATTCAGGAATACTCCCCGCATTCATTCATGTGATCTCGGTGATAATGTTATAATGGTAATAATGGGGCGACCGTTCATTAGAAAATCTAATTTGATTCAATTATTTTCTTTTAGGAGTAGGATATTTTATTCCTTAGAGTATGAATGACTACGGAAATCTATCCTCATTAATAGTATTTACTAATTTTAAAATTTCTAACTTAATTTTTCTTTTAAACTCATAATAATATCAATTATATTAATAGTTTATGTATTACAGATTTTTAAACTTAAATCTTTTTTTTTTCTGCAGATCACATTTCCAAGTTGAAGTAATTATTCTTGGCTGGAAGAAGAACAATAGAAAAGCAATATATCCCAAAGTTAATGGCTCTCAAAATGAAGTTTGTGAAGAAAGATTTAAACATCCATTCTTTTGGCAATGCTGCTGCTGCTTTTTTTTTATTATTATTATTTTTTAATAATGCATATTTGGGGCGGTAAGGGTGAAAAGTAGCCATGAAGAGAAATTTACACAAAACACCTTTTTAACCTTACTTTTCAAAAATGCATTCAATCTTGATTTTAAAGCTTTAGAAATACCTTTTTGTAATTTTATATTTTTAAAAATGTCCCTTTTTTAACCCAAAACTAGGGGTGTTCATGAGTTGGATTGAATTAAAATTTAAAAAAAACCAACCCAAACCAATATAAGTGATTTGGAGTGGTTTGGAATGATTTTTTTTATTATAATTTATAATGATTTGGGATGGTTTTAAAACGGTTTGAAACGGTTTAAATACGGTTTGAAGTAAATTAACTATATAAATTAACTATATACTAAAAAAAACTTATAAAATAAAATAATAATTACATTAAATTATAAATAACACTAAATTTAAATACTACATTCTAAATTTAAAATTAATAAATATTAAAATTTATATACAACAAACATTGTACTGAAATATAATATTATCAACTGATATTTAATAAAGCTTCTATACCTTAATTTTCAGTACAATGTTATAAAGCTTAATTTTCAGAGTGGGAATGAGGTGCAGAGGTTGATGGCTTGGAATCAATAGCTTCTTCCCCAGCCTCCTGTTGGTGCTGTTTGGATGCTGGATCAGTACCTACCTTAGCTAACTCCGTTGCGAATTTACCATCCAAGCGTCTTGCTGCACCAGTGAATGGACTGAACTTTGGAATCTTTTTAGCTGGCTCCTCTTCAACTGGAATGTGGACATCAACAGTTATATCTTTAAAGGGTTTGCTAAGAATACAATATTTATATTAAAAAAAGATTAAAAATATGACAAGTTTGAAAGAAAAACTAACCATTATTGTATCGCCAGTTGTTAAACAAGAATAGTTCCTCAATGAAGTCTCTAAACTGCATCAAAAATCAAAGAAACAAATATAAGCAATTCTCAATCCTTCTCATATCAGAAAGAAAAAACCAAACACAGAAAAAGACCAACATTGCTTTGCGGTTGCTGATATCTAAGAAGTCTGAAGTGTGAGGCTGCAGCTTCACATAAGTTCCCTTTGCCAGGCTTGCATTTTTCAATTGCACAATGTCTCCCTCTTGAAGAAGCATGTTTTCCATCATCTGTAAGTGAAGAACAGTACAAGGCAATGACTAGCCAGTTGTGTCATATCAGAATCAAGGTATGTAAGTACCCAATAAGGCAAGAATATTAGACCCTCATCAGCAATGAATTCCAGGACCCCACAATGTGTAACTCTGCTAGCAGAAGGATTTCGGAGTTCAAACAGCATCGGGTAGTCAATGTGCAAAGAAGCTGGAAAAGAAACGTTTGATCTTGTCATTGCCTCTAATAAAAACTAGGAATACACTAACAGAACAATCTTAAAACACTCGACAAGAAGTAAAAGAAATGAAGAAGACCGAAAATAACAAGAATTCATTGCTTACCAAGAAGATCAAGAGCTGAGGGAGGCATGATAACTGGAAGCAACAAGTAAGAAATTAGTATACTGAACCAGGCATGAGGATCAAACGATAGTTAAGTAATTCTAAAAAATTATGATAAGGACAAAAAGGGAGATGTGAGAAGTAAAAGTAGGACTTATATAAGAAGATTGACATACTTTTATCGCCCCTTTCCAGATGTGGCTGCAAACATTGAAATGAATGAGAAAAAATTTAAGTGTAATATTTCAAGGAATGCTGAATTTGCTAATTCAACCAAAGGATCAACTTGAAAAAAAAAAAAACAAAATGATGTATTCAAGAAGTACTTGGTAAGTCAATGACAGATGTTTAAACTACTTACAAATTTTGGATTAAAATAACTACATTAAAAATAAAAAGTAAAAAAGCAAGCAGGTAAACCAATAAAATCCATTAATGTCAACTAAAAATGTTACTAGCCTATACTAGGGAAAAAAGAAATTATCAAACCTTATCAATAAAAGAGACAGGATAACAACGATAACTGTTTTCAAACACGGACCTGTCTTGGATTAGCTCAACCAGCAATTTTCAAAACAAAGGAGTGCATTTAATTAGATAACAAAAATTTCACAGCAACAACCCTGGAGACTAAGCACATGTTTAAAACTTTCATCTTTGACTCTCTGCACAACTTGGATTGACAGAGATGCTTAAAACCCATTAATCCTTTCGAAATTCAATGCTGAATGGATAGTTAACTTGATATTTAAATTAAATTCCATGACATCCATCCATGATTAACTGCAAACAGGACATCCAGTATAAAAAACAGCAAAATTATGATTTTTTATAAGCTCCATATGCACTTCCTTCTCTGAAATACTTCAGTTACCTAAATATGGTATGCCTAAATAAATGTTGGGATTGACTTGTCACTTTCCTAATTAATTGCCTTATCAGTCCAATTTCATTTCTTTGTTTTTATTTATTTATTTATTTATTTTTGCTCATGTGTAAGCATTTCAAATACAGTTGTAATCATCACTAAATTTTATCAGATGGGAAAAGCCATCATCTTTGTACTAGTTCTTCTCAAAGCAAATGTTCTCTAAAACTTATCAACTGAAATACCCATTATCAGAATATAGAAAATCCTTAACCAGTCAAAACAGAACATAGAAAAGTTCCTTTAGTATTAACAAAACAAATAAATAAATTTCAGTAATTATGCATCCTGATCATGATATATAAGCTATTGAGGACACAGATAAAGAAACAGGAGAGAGAATGAGAATAAAAATTAATTCAAAATTTTAATTAGACTAGTAGTATTACTGTTGGGATTATAATGTTCAAAATTTGTGAGTAAAGTTTGGAGGGCAGATAGGCCAAAAGCTTGACCACCACATATTAATTATTAATATGATATTACTTTTTGGTTTATATATTCAATCAAACTATTAATAATGGAATCATCTAGTATCCTTTTTAGCTTCTTTTATCATATTTTAAGTAATTAACAATATACCTCATGACTCGCAAGCAGCTTATTCTCTTCGCTCCTTGGAGTTTCTTTGTTTTTCTTCCCTCTCTAACATTACATTAACTCACATTTCAAAAATAAACTAACAATGGAAAATTAAGTAACGGAGCAAGAAGATATTGCAAGATTTGCGTTATTAATTTTGTGAATATCAGTCAGCTCTCTTCAATATTATAACACATATGGAAGAGTTAAAAGAAAAAAGAAGTTCAAACTTAGTTCCTCCTCCTCCAGGAATTTCAAATCATAAATATTATTATTGGGGGAAAAATGGTATAAAATGAGGATGGCAGAAGATTCGATAAACATGTCGAATAACTACTCTTTTAAGCTCGAGGTTGATTCAAGGTAACAAATAATTACTACTCCGAAAAATTTAAGTATATATGTTAAATTGATTGTCAAATGTGCAGCATACCTTTTTCAATGGAAGAGATGTTCCGATCCTTATCAAATGTGAATCCACCACCATTACTCCGTCAAAGATCAGATTTTCGTTTCCTTTTCCAAACTCCACAAGCCACAAAATCCAGATATGTAAAAGCATATAAAAGAAACCCACCTCAGTATCGAGGTTCGAGGATGAGAAAGAGGGGAAACTAGGCGAGCGAAATTATAAATATCATCAGAAGAGGAAGCGAGAATACAGGTTCGAGATTTTCTAGGGTTTGAAGCAACAGAAGCAGAAAAAGAGGGGAGAAACGGAAAGAGATAGAAGAAAATGGAGAATAATTATGATGATGGTGAAAAGAATAGAGAATCAGAGAAGAAGGAAGAGAAGATGCGAGAAAAGAGGCAAAGGTTGCCATTGATGAACAACCTTTAGGCTTCACGCTTTTTTTCTCTTCTTTCTTCCCCTCTGCGTCTTCTTCTTCTCTGCTCTGAAGTCAAAATCAGAAGCTTCAAGCCACAATATTCGCGACTACGAGAAAGAAGAAGGTGGTCGGTTTAGTAGATAACCGCTTATTATTCTTCAATCCGACCTTTTCTCACGAAGAAAATTGAAAACTTAATCCAACCCGACCAACAACCCACCTAAACCATGCTTTTCTGGTTTGGTCGGTTTGACTCGGTCGGGTTGGTCGGTTCATTAAAAAAACTGAACAGCCCTACTCAAAACAATAATTTATAATCTGAAAATAAATTTCTCTTCCAATCTCTTTCTCTGTGGTTATTGTTGAAGCAACGAAAGTGTCCATCTTCAACCAGTTGTAGGCGACTCTGAGTGCATTTAATCTTTGATTTTGCCATCGTCGACTCCATGTTCATCGTCGTAGTATTGTTCAGGTATCAATTGCTTTTCTTTCAGTAATTTTTGTGTTTTTTCTTCTTGTTTTGTTTTCTTCCCCTCATTCGGTTTCCCTAATTTGTAGTTCGTGGTTTGTTTGTTTATTTGATGTTGATTGAAAACTTTGAGTGCTTTTTTTTTTTTTCACTTTGTTTCTTAACTGAAATTGCAATGAAATTATGGATCATGAACTGCAATCTTTATTTAATTCAGCATTTTGGTTAATGAATTTTTTAATTACTTTTGCTGGTTTCTGAGATAATTTAGTTAAAAAGGCATGGTTTGATAATGAAGTCCTTGGCCGTTTTGACCTATTAGAAACTTAAAAAATTTATTAAATATTCCGGAATTCACCTTCTCATGTATTCTATTAGAACTTTACATTTATAATTTTATTTTGTAGTCTTATAAATTATTTCTTAGAACTGCAATGTGATTTCTTTTGTACTGACCTTCTTTACCTTTTGTGATGTTCAGCTGTCTGTGAAATCTTGCAGTTCGTGATTTGATTCGTTCTCCATTTGGTTGCTAAGAAAGTGTACAGAAAAATTAAACTCGGCATCCTTTTGTTGCCTTTATCAATGTGATTCTATACTTTTTTCTTTTTGACTTGGAAAATACTTTTGATATTAAATATTTAAATATTAAGAAATTTGTATTTTGTCCCTCACGGTTTTTCATTGTGACACTATCAAGCTCCTTGTTTATCTTGTCAATGATAGTCATTTAATTTCTTCGGAATTGAATAGTAGATTTAGCAATGTTGCTTGCTTTAGCATTGGCGTCAGTATTTTTGGATCTGAATCATGAATCATTCCTTTTTTTTTTTTGGTTGCTTATCGATTTTGTATTATCGTTTTTAGCAATGAATTTCTACGTAATTGAGGTGTTGAGATTGACTAGAAACCATATAGAGGCCAACATCCATTGATTTATATTTGGTCAGGACAAAGAGGGGCTTGAGTTGTTGAATTTTCTAATTTAATTTTGCAGCTTCTTATGTAATTTTGCAGCTTTTATACCTTCTATATGCTCCCCTATGTACAGTTTTGATTAAATTTTTTCTCTTATTAATTGTTCAAATTTTTTAATTAAGAATGGGACGTGCTTATGATATTTTGGATAAATTGAAGAAATCTAACGATAAAAAGATTATGGATACAAATTATGAGGATTTATCGGATATGAGAGGGAACAAAAAGATCAACAATGTAGGAGAATCTGATAAACTATTTAAAAAGGGAAATTCACCCTGCAAAATTGAGCAAGAACCCATTAAAGCGAAGAAAAGAAAAATCCTACCGGATAAAACTTTGGATAAAAGGTGTAAAAAATCAAAGATTGTGATTAAGGAGCCGAATTTTGTCAAACCTAAAAACTTAAAACGTTTTTTTTTTTTCCTAATTGGTTTAATACTTAAAATAGCTCCTGAAATTCTATTTGTTTTTATAATTGATACTTGAATTTTTATCGCATTTATATCACAATTTGAATTTCAAATATCATCATAAATTTTATTTAAACTTCAAATAACGATGATAATTTACCATTTAAATATATAAAAATATTAAATAATGTCTATTATTTTATGTCAATCTTAATTGAAGTTGAGATAGTAAATTATCATCAATATTTAAGTAGTGTTCTAAAATGATATTTGAAATTCAGGTGTATATCTAAATACGATGAAAGTTCATGTATCAATTATAAAAGTAAATATAAGTTCAAAGGGTATTTTAAGTATTTAGCATTTCTAATTTATGTTTATTTTTATTTTTTTACTATTGTACAAGTTACTTGAACAAGAAGTTCTTGAATTTTCAGTTGTTTTAGAGGTATGGGATTGGTATACCAAATAACAAGTTTGTAATTCTTTCACTAAATTTTGGTATACAGTGGGTATACCTGGTATACCAAGGTATATCTAAATTTTAGATTTTGAATTCTTTCTCTGGATTTTGTTATGCCAAATATACAAAGGTTTGCTGAAAACCCAATTTCAAATTCTAGATTTGAAAATCATGATTTAGATTTTGGTATACTAGCTGATATACCAATTTTTAGACTTGAAAACCATGATTTGGATTTTGGTATATTTTTCGGTACACCAAAATCTAGATTTGAAAATCATGATTTGAATTTTGGTATCTATATTTGAAAACCATGATCTAAAATTTGGTATACTAGCCATTATATCCAGCATACCGTCAGGATACCAAATTCCATATTCGAAAATAATAATAAAAAATTTGATATATCAATTGGTATACCAAGTATACCTACTGGTACACCAAAATCTAGATTTGAAATTTAGTATAACGATATACTAGTCGGTATATTAAATTGCAAATTTGAAAATCATGATATGAAATTTGGTATACCGGTTGGTATACCAAGTATACCAATCTATATTTGAAAATCATTATTTGCAAATTGGTATACCCGTTGGTATACCAGCTGACATATGGAAATCAAGTTTTTATTTTGAAATGTATGATGTGTATATTTAATTAAGATTGAGCATCTAACATTTCTTAATCAATGTAATACATAAGGGATATATTGTAATATCTTACTCTCTCTTTTTCAATTCCAAGTAACACTTCATACTATTATCATCATTTATTTTCAATAGATAATCTTTTACAAGATATTTTATATTTAAATGGGTATATTCTAAATTAATTTTCAATTGTTAGAAAATAAACCACGAAATTATCACGAGATGTAATCATAAATACCTCTCGTAGTGCTGAATCACAAACGTCGAGATTGTCTGTAACGCCCCAAAAATTCAGATTGATTATAGTGGATAAATAGTACCAATTTGTAAGGATTAATTATGAAGATTTCCATATAAGTTAGTATTATATTCGGGTTTTAATTTAATAATTATTAATTAAAACATATTTTGGAAATTAATATAAAATAATAAGAATAATTCATATTTTAATTAGATATGGTGGATATTTTAAGACTTATCTAGAAAGGATTAAAAGAAGAAGATTTGTGTGGTTGGTATTTAAAGAGGAAAAAGTAAAGAAATTGTGGGAAAAAAATAAAAGAAGAATTGTGTATGTGGTTAAAAGAAATAAGAAGAAGAAATAAGTTAAAAAAAAAGAAGAAAAGAAGATGAAGGGGAGAGGAGATCGGGAAGAGAGGGAGAGGGCGGAGGAAAGGCGTTGCCGCCGATCAGCGGCGCTCTCGCCGACGATTGGCACGGCTGCCACTACCTTGGCCACCGGCTATCGCCTCTCTTCGTTTCTTCCTTGACAGCGCCGTCGTTACCTCCCCCGATCCGGTCCTTTCTCCTTATTGACTGGATCGGTTTTCTCTTCTTTCTGGCGACTGGGGCAACGGGTGGTGACACGGAGACCACCAGAAATCTCCTTGTGGTGAGGCGAAGCTTTTGGTGGCCGCCGATCGTCCCCACTCGCCGGCGAAATGTAGATCGGAGCTTGTGGCAGCCGGCGGTTCCAGGCGATTTTCCAGCCAAACCACGATGCTTTGAGGCACGTGAAGACCACCGGGAAGCTACCGGCGATTCTGGCAAGGCTCTGGTGAAGCTCCGACGAGGCAGTTTGGAGAGGGCGTTCTGGTCTTTGACTCTACGGTATGGGATACTGAAATTTCCTCTTTGAAGTTTAGTTAAGTCAACTTGAAAATTGATTGTATTGGTAAATGGTTGTCTTATGTGTTTATCTTAGCAGCATATGGGAACTAGGTTAAGAATTTGATTTCACGTATAATTTTAAAGTAAGTTTGGTTAAATGTTATGATTGATAATAGCTTTGCATATATTGGATTTATATAAGAAATCGATAATCTGTAAAGGTAAATGAATTATAGTGTTAGTGAGAAAATAGTCTTTGAAAGTATAATAGTTAAAGTGCATGTAGTTAGGCTGAACTAGGCGAGATAGAAGTTGAGCTTGATTTGATTTGAGTTTTAATGGTTTAAATGGGTTGATTTCAAGGCTTAAAGATTTGTAAAATTAAAGTATGCTTGAAATGAAAAATGAACAGACAACTTAATTGAAGAAATTATAAAGTTGTCGAGTTATTGATTTATTTCTTGTTATCGTGTATGCTTAAATTTATTGTAAAAGTGTCATTGAAAGTATTAGTACATGTTAATGGCATGTAAAAGTTATTGACAGGTCTTGAAGATACGAATTGATAGTGAGTTTAAAATGTGATTTGAGTAGAATGTCAATTAAATAGGCATGAGCTACGTTGAGATTTCATTTAAGGAAATAGATTGTACATTATAAGAAATATAGCCTTCTTGATGACTTAAGTGTGATATATCTATCTCTAATGACATAAAACATAAGGCAATAGAGTAAGAAAATGGTAAGGATAACTCAACTTAGTTGTGGCTTAGTTTTAGAAGTTGGAAAGTATGGTTGCCATATATGGATGCAATAGTGTTTTAACTTATGTTTATCAAATTTTGGTTATATCATATAGTAAGAATTCACTATGTTATGATGTTGAGAGAAATTGCATGGAATAACTATTGTTAAGTAACTTAGTAATTAATATGATCTAATAGACTATAAAAGAAACTTTTGGTATCATGAGAATAATGATAGCTAAATGCTATGTAGTTTTACCTGTTGGTTTAAATATATATGTGTTGTCAGATTATGCATCTAGATAGGTAGTTATGATATTGAACTTATATGTATGTATAGATGTTAAGACAATATGTAATGGCATAATGATATATGGATTTACTCTATAATTATATGGTTTGATAACATGATAAATAAGTAATATGTCATTGTTGTAATAAGAAGAATTTATGTTCAATAGTCGTAGTTGCTATCATTTCATACTTGCTAATTTAGTAAAAGACAGGTGACTGGAATAGGACGGTTAAAGTCTTAATAAATCAGTAATTGATCAAGTCAAAAGACAAACATAAAAGGTTACTCTTTGGAGATAGTTAAAGCTAAGTAAAGTTTTATTCTCATTTCTTACTATAAAACTTGTACAAGTATCGGGTTAGGAAGTATTTTAACTTCATATATGCTATTATCTTTCATGATGCAATTTGTTAAGGTATTAAACAAAACAAGTGAGAATGTAACTAGTATAGTAGTAGGCTATTAGTATAAATGTGATACAAACATGTTAAGAATGGAAATACCTTAAAATATAATGAAGTGAGAAATATTATGAAATACTCGTTTCTTTATGAATCTTTGTTTAATACTTGAATAACACAAATGAATATCATTATTATAAATGGAATAGACATAGTATTATGTTTACGCTCTTAGGGTATCATGAAAAGATCGACGATTAAATGCTATGCACTTACATGTGTTTGCTTTAATATATTGGTGTTTTAAGATTATGTATTTAGATATGTGATTATGACATTGAACTTATATGCATCTATAGGCGCTAAAACAAAATGAAATGGTGTGGGTAGATATTGATCTCAGATTTGTAACTGAATATATGTATTTGAGGTATTAGTTGAGTATATATGTGATGGTTAAATTGAGTACTATAGAGCAGGTGAGATGGCTATAACGAATCATGCAG
The DNA here is from genome assembly GCA_037975025.1 of Excoecaria agallocha. Classification (NCBI taxonomy): domain Eukaryota; kingdom Viridiplantae; phylum Streptophyta; class Magnoliopsida; order Malpighiales; family Euphorbiaceae; genus Excoecaria; species Excoecaria agallocha. Next base: position 37,383 of record JBBPFJ010000320.1, on the reverse strand, counting down.
GTACGTCTTTCTGAAATGACTATGTGTTTATGTACTGTTTTAGACGCTCATAGTGGATGTGATTATATATGATTTCATTTTCATGAAAGCAGTCTAGTAATGCATAAACTATTATGACAAGTATAAGTATTGTTAATATATGGCTATTAGAAAGTTTAAAAGTAAATTGAAAGAATGTATATTAAGTAAACTCCTTTTATGACTGAAGAGTAATGTAAAGAGAAATTGCTGAATTATTGTGAAATAATTCATGACATAAGTGAATGATGGTTCACAAACTGTACAAAAATATTGAATGTTCTGAATAACTGTATTATTTGGATTGAAATGATGATAAAGTTGATAAATGTACTGAAAGTAAGTGATCTTTTGCGCCCTTAGAAAATAGTCTGGCAGTAAAAACTAGCTCAGGATATAATTGGCTAGCCATAGGGATTCTGTACCACGGTGCAAGTCATGGCGACTTGCTTAGTTTTGGTAGGATCACTGATCTCCATAGCTTCTGTTTGTATCTGGTATCTGCTACGTGGAAAAATGGTCTTTGAGATCATTTTTCAGTCTGTTTATGGCCCATGGGGTCCACATCCCGTATATCCAGTCTGAGTATTTATGTCGGTACTGTTCTAAGGGCATTAATATGAAAAGAAGTTAAAAAGTATAAAAGATAAGAAATGTTATAGTTCGAAATTAATGTGCATAAGAATTATCCTCTTGTATAAGTACATCAAATGGATATTAAATTGAAAGTTATAATATTGATGAACATGTGATCATTTAATTTTATATAAGCATTATGTATCTATATATTTATGTATAGGTATGTATATCACTCTGATATCGATCAAGTATATAAGGTATGGCACACTATGGTATTAAGTATTATATTGTTCACCTTGTTAAGATTATTTAATGATTACATGAAAGTGAATTTGGATTGCATACTATGTTTTAAATGATGTAGATGTATGAAAGAAATATGCCGGATGTCTTTTGTGGTAGCAATGAGTGATGCATTGATTACTGAGTTATTAAGTTTTATTGCCTACGTAAGTAAGATGTTCTATTGCTTATACTTGTGATTTATTGCTGAATGTAAGAACTGGGATCTAAGATATTGAAGGTATCTATTAAGAGTGTTATTAACTTTGTATTTGTATAATTGATATTACATGTTTAAAAGATTATCTTTAGATTATTCTATCCCCACTAAGCTTTATAGCTTAGCACGGGTTTTGTTATCCGTGTAGGTAGCGGGATAGACTTGTTTTTGGTTAGACAGCTGCTTCGGCTCAACCATCAGAATAAGGGATTTAGTTTCGAGCAATTCATCTTTTGAGGTTCATAGATGTAGCGAGGCGATTTTTAATGTAAATTATTTCTATTTTGGAGTATTATAGTAACTTAAGAGTATAATTTGTATTATTGACTTATCTTAGGAATTGTGATCAATAATGAGAATGGATGAATGAGATGCTTGATGAAATTATTTTTGTATTATTGTGCCCCTGATGGGCTGAGAAAATTGTTTGATTTTCAGGTGGATTAGATAAGTTTTTAGACATTATATTGCCGGATTTTTATTTGGTAATTAGTCATTTGGACAATTATAGCTTTATCGGCTTATTTAATTTATAAGTATTTCTTTTTGGACAAGTCTGGGTCGATAGGATGGTTAAGATTCAAAAGAAAAATCTTGCTGATTTTGGAATTGTCACTTAGTGCATTGCTCCTCAAAGGGTCAATGACCAGTATCTGACAAATGGTGCGTGGGGAAAAATTTTTTTTTTCCAACTTACCACTTGTTTCGGTTAGACTGTTCAGCAAGGGTGTTACATTGTCTCCCTTTTTCACATTACCGGTATCGTTTTCACCCATGCCTTGCTACGCCTCGGGATGAAAAATAGATTTTCATGAACTTAAAACCCCAATGAGTAGAGAGAAAAAAGTGCAAAAGTATTTTGATAGAGTTTCGGTATGGAATTCTTTTCTTACTTACCAAGAATAGAATTCGTAGCCCTATTTATAGAGCTCTCATTAAGGTAATTAAATTTTTCTTAATAAGAGAGAATTAAATTTGGCAGTTACAATATTTAGTATAGGAAATAATATCAATAATTAATATATCAATTACCTAATTTAAATTAGGTAACTGCCCATATTAATAACCTCCTAATTAAGACAAATTCCTAATTAAGAGGGATCCAAATAAGGAACTTGATAATAGTCATTTATATAGTATTTTTAGTATATTTTTAGGTATTTAATTAGGTTAATTTTGCGTTAATTAGGTTTAATTATAGTTATTTTGTTAATATTTATATTTTTAGAGTTAATTCTGTGTTTTGCATGATTTTCAGGGCTAAAATGATGAAAAAGGGCTTAAAGTGTGAAAAGTGCAAAGTTTTGGGCCAAAAGCTTAAATATTGGAAATTTAAGCGAGAAAACTAGCTCTTAGTCCAGAGGATGGAGCCGTGGCCACGTGAAGATATTGAAGGAATTTACACGTGACCACGTGTAAAAGTAAAGTGAAGGGTAACGTGGCCATGTGAAGTAGAAATGAAGAAACAAAGGAGAAAAGAAGCCATACACGTGACCACGTGTGATGGAGTGTACATTCCACACGTGGCCACGTGTGAGGAAGGCCAAGGAACACGTGACCACGTGTTCCTCAATGCAAAAGGATGCGTGGCCACGTGATTTTACTCTCCCATCGCGCGAAGGATTCGTCAGACTTCCTGTTTTGAGCAGACTTCTTTTCCTATTCTGATTCTGCAATTTTGGAAGAAATCTACCACGTTTTTGCCTATAAATAGAGCCCCAAAACACAGAAGAAAGGATGGATATAGAGATCAGATCCTTAGTTTAGCTTTGTCTTTCTTAAAGTTTTTCTTTTACGTTCTTAATTTTCAAGTTTTTATTCAAGCCTTTGTCTTTAGTTTTTAATGATGTTTAGGAAGTAGTTTTTCTTCTTTTGCTAATGGATTCTTGAAATCTTATATTTTCATTGTTATGACTTTGTTTTGAGCTTAATTTCAATATTAGTTGATTATTTCTTGGTTTTAAGCATATTCTTATCCTTGATTGTGTTGAGATTGGTTGTTGGTTTATTGAATAAATAACTAAGAATTGGTTTTGACATAGTTAATGATTTGCATGTTCTTGGGTTAACTCTTTAATGTTTATGCATGATTATTATCCGAAATATGAGATGATTATGTATGAATTTTATTGGTTAATACTAAGAGAGGAAGAATCAAGAATGAATTGGAATTGAATCACTTGAGAAAGGCTTCAATGAATATTTAGGAAGTTAAAACTAGATTTGCATGCTAAGTATTAGATTTGTCTATGAGTTTAATACTAAGAATGATAGACTTGAATAAAGATATCTGGCTTTATTACTAGTTTTTCCATAATCACTGGTGTTTATATTGGACTTAAGTCATTACAATGAAAGTTAAGATGGATAGTTTCTTTAGCAAAAGAATTTCAGTTATTGTTTTGTTTTTAATTCATGTATTACCTTTTATTTTGTTTAATTGTTTATTTTGTTTAATTTTTGCTTTCAAAACAAAACCATTTGGGAAACAATCTCGGATTAATTTAATTCATACATAGATATTATTCTTAGCAATCCATGTTCCCTTGGGTACGATATTTGGGATCTTAATCTATATTTCCCTATATTACTAGCCGATCTAGTACACTTGCTAGACACCGGTCAGAACTAATTCCATATTAATATTATTTTCTGTCTCGATATTATCACATAAATATCTAGGCCAATTTCTCATCTCGTTAGTCATGGACGTAACCCTAACTCCTTCGTCTCCCACTCGCACACGACGAAACGATTTTCAGTTATTCTCTCCTATAATACCGGTAGATAGTTTGTGTGATCGACATACGTCAAGAATACTAGTGCTATACACCTGTTAGGGATATATAGTGTCTTGAGAAATAAGATATTCTCATAATAGTATGCCAAACCTTAGATAGTTTTCTCACATTCGTTGTTTTATTTCATGATCTCATAAAAATAATTTTCGTGTTCGCTATTGTGTCTCTAGTTATAAAGACTACAACAGGTTAACCGGTGAACCACGAAACCACCAAATGTGATAAGAAAAAAACATTTTTCCCATTTACTCTATCCTATCCATCATAGTTTAACTCGCTTTTTTAGTTATTACTTCGAAAGTAGTTGCTTCAGCTTTAGCCACTCGAATTTTCGATATTCCTTTTTATTTCTCATCAAACGAATGGCATCTTCTTCTTGAAATCCTAGCTATTCTGAGCTTGATAGTGCGAAATCTCATTGCTATTACTCAAACAAGCATGAAACGTATGCTTGCATATTTGTCCATAGGTCAAATCGGATATGCATTCAATACTCCCCAATAAAAAAGTAATTGGTTTATGGTTAATGTAGTAACAAAAAGATGGGAATTCCTAATTGTACCTCGTGAAAACCGACTTCTTTCTTTTGCTTTTGTAGAATTAATCATTCTATTATGGATTTCTAATCACATTCTCCATGGGGCCCTCTTATCTCTTCCTTCTCCGAGCTTGGGTTATAAAAGAAAGAGAAGAAGTAGATCCACCAAGTTAAAGTTTTTCCATGACCCTTTTGAGACTAACTAAGCTAGCCACACTGAACTATACTTTTAGTATAAGTTAAGGGTTCTAAGGGTTGGAAAATAGGATCTCACACTAGAAAAAATTTGAGATCATTCACATAAGATTCCCTTTCCTTGGTCAAATTAAGCACACATGTTATGATACATGTATTATGGTGTTCTCTCATTTCCTTTAAAGGAGTGCACATCTTATTATTATTTAACACCATACAGAAGCATAAGATTGTAATGCACCAAAGCATCCAACTTTAGTCCACTTCCTTAATAACTAATTCTGGCTGTTTGGACAAAATATGATAGTTACATTTAACATATCATCGAATCATTCTTAATCCTATTTTAATCTTAATCTAAATCTCGCACATCAATAAGACTCATCCTGTAATTTCTGTAAGATGACACTTTTATTTTGAACAGTTTCTCAAAACTCATTTTATGTTCAAAAATTGCCTCATATTAGACTTTGTTAATTTATTAACAAAACTAATGTAAACACCCGTGTGAGTGGGTTTCCTCTCTGTCCGACATCCTTTATCTTATAACAGTAAATGTTCACATATAAACATTCACACTTATGTATTGTCAACAATGAACTCAATTATTATTATTATTCATAAATAATAATGTCAAGATATTATAGTATAAACCAAATCCTATGCAAATCCTGAGACCTAACATGTCTCTCAAACACATCTTTTGATATGGGTTTAGTTAAAGGATCTACTATCATATCATGTATAGATATATACTGAAAGTTCACTTCTCCTCGTGCAACAATGTCTTTAGTGTATTGATACTTAATGTCGATATGCTTTGTCCTACTATGAAATTTCGGATCTTTAATGTAAGCTATCGACGACTGACTGTCACTATAAACTATCATAGGTTCCTCTAAGGCAATTACATTCAGATGGTTCTTGAACCATTTTAACCAAACCGCCTCTTAACTACAGTTGAGGAAGCAACAAATTCTGCTTCCATTGTCGAAAGGGCTACACAGGTCTGTTTCTTGCTACTCCATGAAATGGCACCCTTGCCTAGCAAGAAAATATAACCTGATGTGGATTTCCTCTCATCCACATTTCCTCCCAATCAGCATCCGTATATCCCCTCAAATGTATATCCTTTTTTTGAAAACAGAGAGAATAATTTGCAGTACCTTTGAGGTATCTAAGTATCCTTTTTATTGTCTTCAAATGTGGTTCGCCTGGGTTAGATTGATATCTACTCACCATGCCCACAGCATAGCATATATCAGGTCTAGTACACAACATTGCATACATCAGACTTCCCATGGTACTGGCATATGGAATGTTCTTCATACGTTCTATCAGCTTTTCTGTCTTAGGACACATGCTTTTGCTAAGAGATTGATTCTTAGCAATGGGGTTATCTATGGGCTTACAGTTTTGCATATTAAAACGTTCAAGAACTTTGTTGATGTATGTCTCTTAAGATAATGACAATAATTTTCTTGAGCGATCCTTTGAAATCTCAACTCCAAGGATATAATCTTCTTGACCCATGTCCTTCATCTTAAAGTTGGATGGCAACCAATCTTTGATAGGATTTACGTATTCCTTGTCATTTCCTGCTATGAGTATGTCGTCTATATACAATGTTAAAATGACAAACTTATTTTTCGAGCTTTTGGAATAAACACAATGGTCTTCATCAATCATATTGAACTCATTTGACATGACTGATTCATGAAATCTTAAATACCATTGTCTCAAAGACTACTTTAGGCCATAGATTGATCTCAACAATCGGCAAACCTTATGTTCACTGCCTTCTTTGATGAAACCTATAGGCTATTCCATATAGATTTCTTCTTTTAATCCTCCATTGAGGAAAGTAGTCTTTACATAGCTCTAGGTCCAAACTAGCCACCAAGGCTAGAATTAACCTTATCGACATAAATCTAACAACAGGTGAAAAAATCTCCTCATAGTCAATTCCTTCCTATTGAGTAAACCCCTTAGCGGCTAGCCGATCCTTGTATCTTTCGATACTACCATTAGCTTTTCGCTTTATTTTGAGAATCCACTTATTCCTAATTGGTTTGCGTCCTTCAGGTAGATCAACCAGTTTCCAAATATGGTTTGACCTCATGGAAGCCATTTCTTTAATCCATTTATCTTTAGCTGGGCACAAGAGAGCTTCTTTTACATTTTTAGGCTCATCATTTTCTTATGGTGTAATAAAAAAAAGCTTCATTCGTACCTTTGATCTCAAATCGTCGGCACGAAATACTTTTCCTTTTAGATTTTTGAGGTTCCGAATCCTGATAAAAATGTCTCATATATTCATCGTAGTTTGGAATACTCCCATTAGGATTGAGCTCTACGCTTTCACTCAAATAAGGATCCTGAATATCCATACTCCTACTGAAAAATGGATCCCAAACATCCGGTTGAGAAGAGAGTCTTAACCTTCTTCATCAATTTTCCTCCCACTCAGATGGAGAGATCTAGGTAGTTCATCTTCTTGAGTTTCATAAAAAGTAAAGTCTTGACTTACTTCACCCAACTTTGAAAGCTTATTTTCCAAAAATACGACGCCTCTTGATTCAAATTCTGTTACCGAGCCATTTGCTTGCTCACCCACGAACATGTATCCTTTTGATACATCATAATATCGCACAAAAATACTCTTTTTACCTCTTGATCCTAATTTACCAAATTTATTTGAGATATCATGGAAATAAGTAGCAAAAACCCTAAGGGTGTAAATAACTCAGGTCAGGTTGCCAACCAGTCCATAACTCATAAAGAGTGGATGCAACAGATTTGGAGGGCACATGATTTAGAACATATGTGGTCGTTAACAAAGCATCTCTCCAATAGGAGATAGAAAAATTTTCTTGAGCCATCAATGAACGTACCATGTCTAAAAGGGTTCTATTTCATCTTTTCGCAACACCATTTTGTTGTGGAGTTCGAGAAATAGACAACTAATGCTCTATCCTTTTTTCATCATATAAAGCTTTAAATTCATCTAAAAGATATTCTCGACCATGGTCGTTTCTTAAAGCTTTAATTTTCTTATCCAATTGATTCTCAACAAGATTCATAAAAGTTTTAAAGCAGTGAAATGCTTCAGACTTGTGAGAAATTAGATAGATATAATCATACCTAATATAGTCATCTATAAAAGTGATGAAATAATAGGCCCCATGTCTTGCCCTAACATTCATTGGACAATAGACATCTGAATGAATTAATTGCAAAGGAATTGAGGCTCGGGTTCCTTTTCCGAACAATTTTCTCACTAGTTTTCCTTGCAAGCAATGCTCACATGTAGATAATTCAATCTCATTTAAATCGCCTAACAGACCTACTTTAGCTAACCGATGCATTCGGTCTTGCCCGATATGGTTCAATCTAGCATGCCATAATTTTATATTATCCTTATACGTATTTGAAGAAGAAAATATTAAAGAAAAACTAGTTTTATTAGAATAATCAGGATCAACATCCATAATTATAAAATTATCCGAAACAAAATCTGATCCATAAAAAATGTCATCCAAAAACATATCAACCTTATCATACTTAAAATGCAGAACAAACCCAAGTTTCATTAAAGTTAAAACAGAAACTAAGTTCCTACGAATGTCAGGAGCATAAAGCACATTGTGTAGGAGTAGGGTTCGATCTTCATGGAAGACCAGTCTACATGTGCCAATTTCTAGGACTGCCACTATGGCATTGTTGCCTACATAAATCCACTTTGCTCCAGTAGTTCCTCTTCGAAACTCGACAAAGGCTTCTCGATCCCTTGTCACATGGTCCATTGCTCCTAAATCAGCCACCCACAAAGGATGAAGTTCAGTTAAAAATACAAAACTTGATACACAAATTTCACTCACTTTTGAGTTAGAATAGTGTACCTTATTAGGCACAATGCAATCTTTTGCATAGTATCCCTTTTGCTGACAATTGAAACACTTCACCCTAGAAATGTTCACTTTCTTTTTGCCTTTGAACCCCTTTCTGTTCTGCTTAACTTTCTATCGTTTAGGCTTTTAAGCCCTTTCTTTGCCTTTTCCATGGAAGCTTCTCTTCTTGTTCTGGTTTGACTTTTTCTTACCAGAATTGGAGTGTGCCATATGCACTTCAACATTGACCTTGATCGATGATAAATGGTCTTCTTCCAACTCCAAATGTCTAGCAACATCCTTAAATATTTTAATGATATCCATGTGAGTCAGTTGTATTTTCATATGCTCCCAATTCCTTGGCAAAGATCAAATGACAACTTGAGCCTGTTGCTCATCAGTCAACTTATGACCTACATCACCAAACTCGCATATCATATTTTCCATCTCTCGAAAGATGTTTTCACATTGAATAATCATGTCTCTTCTGATATGTATCAAATTTGATCATTAAAGATCAAAGTCTAGTTAGAGACACTCCTCCAAACTTCTCCCTCAATGCGACCCATAGATCCATTGCATTTTGATATGAGCAAAATTGCATGGTGATATCATCTTTCATTGCACTTAAGAGGATGATACGAGCAATGGAGTTCTTCTTTTTCCATGTTGCATAAGCTGTTTGATCCTACTTATGTTGAGCAAAAGTGCCATCTTTAGGTTCAGTCATGAATGAACTTAAGGTTTCTAGAGCCTCTTGCTCCTCAAATACATACTGGATTTTCATACTTCAGATTTTATAGTTGTCGCCATTCAATTTCATATCTTTGTTCAATTCAGTAACTATGAATTTGGAAGCCATTTAGACCCTCTGATAAAAAAATTAGAGCATATGTTGCACTTATTAAGAAGAATATGACAATACACCCTACTTACTATGCATATGAAATTATAATCTAACAAAGTTATCTATTAAGCTTAAAATCGAAAAAGTTACTATTAATATCTAATTACCCTCTAAGTCCTAATGTTTAACCTTATAGATTAAAATTTCATGCATAGAAAATATGATTTATTGTAAATTAAGTTTTCTAACTTAATCGAGGATATTATATTTATAAGATAATTACGCCTTAACTTAATAATCAAGCAACTATTCTACTCATAAAATATTGCATGGCAAATAATATTAAAACAAACACATTCATTATAACACTACAAGAAAATTGCAATTTAGCAATGGAAAAAGTCAATTTTCCGTTGCTAATCAAAAATTGCAACGAAAATTTCTGTTGCTAATTCGGCGGTTGCTATTTTTAGCAACGGAAATTGAATTCAGTTGCTAAATTCAACACCGCAAGATTCGGTGACTTGATCAAATTTAGAAATGCATATTGATTTTAGCAACGAAAAATATATTCCGTTGCTTCATTGCTATTTTTAGCAACGGAATTCATTTTCCGTTGCTAAATTCACCCAAAAGTAAAAAAATTAATGATGTTTATGTTCGTCGCCAAACCGTCGCTAAACATTATTACAGTTTTTTAATATCAAAAAACCATTATTATATACTAGTTTAATTGGTATTATTCCCATTCCTATGGGTATGACTGAAATCCTATTGATTTACACATTGTTAACTTCCTGAAAATGTGTGACATAAGAAGGGGAGAATCATTCACATAGAAATTACAAATAATTCACATAGAAATCCTATATCAATGGTCGACCAATTGGCAACTTTACGAAAAATCTTCCTCAAGTTTAGGTAACACAACAAAGTTTAGTCTCTTAAAGATAAAACCAATTCGACTAGCGTTAAATTAGATCTAAATCCATTTTCTTCCTATTTAATAATGAAAAAAAAGAGTGCGCATGCTTATGGTCATATAAATTCAAGTGACAGATGGCGAAAGCTTTTAATATATTAAATTCCACTAAACACATGCAAAAGAATAAGAAAGGTAAATATAAAAATGCATTAAATATTATTAAGATGCAATGCTAGTTGTGAACTATTGCTAATGCTAGTTTAGTGGATTTTGCTTTCATAGGATTGAGAAAGCAAAAAGATATTATATACAATATTCCCTAATAGGCTAATTAATGAGACAATTATCCTAAACAAAATTATGGATTGGCAAGTACATAGAAGAAAATTCTGATTCTAACCATCATAACTTTGTCCCACATAATAAACAATACAAATTATATATAATATAAAACAAATTGATTTATGTAGTTTATTCATTTTCGTCCATAAAGTTTCTATAAATAACTTAATGAATAAAAACAAAATTGTAATATATATATATTGAAAGTGAAGCTCATATACAAATGCGGACACTTAAATTAGCAGAAAAAAATTATTTAACCGAGATATTATTTTTTAAAAGAATAGTATAAGTATTTAAATTTGTTAATTTTATTATTTTTATAAACAATATATTTATATGATTTTTCTGAAATGTTGAAATATATAAATAATTTTATATATCAAATTTAAGTATTAATTGATATATTACACTGAAAAAATTTATGTATAAGCCAAATTAAATCACGGATTGAAAGAATAGTACTGTGAAGAATATAGAGTAGGAACTAGGAAAAGTTATTCTTCCAATTTTCGATATCAAAAATCAAAATTATAAGACTCGCTTGATATATAAGCAATAATTCCCATTCAAACTTATAACTGACAATTAATTGTTAGATGACCGAAATTCAACTTGTTCTATTATTTCTTTTCGATAGAGAAGGACAACTAACTGTCAATTTCTAGCCATTTTTACCTTCATTGCAAATAATAGTTGAGTTAGATTTAAAATAAAAATATATTATTTTTTAGAATCCTCTGCATTTAATTTAATAATAGTTGATTTCAGAAGTAAATATTAGACCATGGCATCACGAAGTAAATTTACAAGTAAATTTGTAAATATATTAATCTAATTTATTTAACTAAATTCTTAGGAAGTAAATTTTGGTAATCACATACCTATTTCTTGGAAATTTTTTGTATTTTTGCTAATTATTTGCTCCCCGAAGGCTCATCGGAATGTCGCTGCAGCCTTACCGGAGCTGCATCAACACTACCATCACGAAGCCAAGATCATCAAGAACTCGTTGCCGGTGGTCACGCACCGTAAGGAGCTACAGTGTGGTCGAGATCTACACCGGAGTAACTCGCCACATCCATTTTCGATCAGCTCATCGCCGGCATTTGGAGTCAGACTGAGGGTACCGGAGTGAACACCTTAACTTCAGGAACTCATCGATGCAAACGGTGTCGACATCAGTCATCGCGGTTCACCGAAAATGAAGGAAGAAAGCTTGGAAGAAGAGAGAGAAAACACAGGAAGGAGAATACTCAAGTCGGCATCAGTGACAGCGGGAGTTGAACGGCCACATGCACCGCACTTGGGCCGACGATGGGAGCCAACGTCGGCACACGCATCGCCGGCAAAGGCGCCGATTGTCGTGGGCAGCGCCTCACCTGCATCTCCTTCTATTTTATTTTTTTTTCTTTCTTCTTACAATTTGTGGCCTCTTCTTTATTCCAATTTGTTTTTTCTTAATTTGGTGGCCACATATTTGATGCCCGAAATATCTTCTACTTTTCTCTTTTTTTTCACAATTATTATTATTATTATTATTTAGAATCCTCTGCATTTAATCTAATAATAGTTGATTTCAGAAGTAAATATCAAACCATGGCATCACAAAGTAAATTTACAAGTAAATTTGTAAATATATTAATCTAATTTATTTAACTAAATTCTTAGGAAGTAAATTTTGGTAATCACATACATATTTTTTGGAAATTTTCTGTATTTTTGCCAATTATTTGCTCCCCTAAGGCTCATCGAAACGTCGCTGCAGCCTCACCGAAGCTGCATCAACACTGCCATCATGAAGCCAAGATCATCAAGAACTCGTTGCCGGTGGTCACGCACTGTAAGGAGCTATGGTGTGGTCGGGATCTACATCGGAGTAACTCACCACACCCATTTTTGATTAGCTAATCGCCGACATTTGGAGTCAGACTGAGGGTACCGGAGTGAACACCTTGACTTCAGGAACTCATCGATGCAAACGGTGTCGACATCAGTCATCACGGTTCACCGAAAATGAAGGAAGAAAGATTGGAAAAGGAGAGAGAAAATGCAGGAAGGAGAAAAACTCAAGTCGGCATCGGTGACAGCGGGAGTTGAACGACCACATGCACCGCACTTGGGTCGACGATGGGAGCCAACATCGGCACATGCATCGCCGGCAAAGGCGCCGATTGTCATGGGCAGCGCCTCACTTGCATCTCCTTCTATTTTATTTTTTTCTTTCTTCTTACAATTTGTGGCCTCTTCTCTATTCCAATTTGTTTTTTCTTAATTTGGTGGCCACATATTTGATACCTGAAATATCTTCTACTTTTCTCTTTTTTTCATAATAATAATAATAATAATAATAATAATAATAATAATTATTATTATTATTATTATTATTATTATTAAATAATGAAAAATAATTGAGGTTTAAAGTAAGGCTAATTTGTTAGCCCAAATTGCTTCCTTGGCTAATTTGTTTTGTTTTGGGTACAGAAAAAAAAAATAGGTGTAGAAATCTTGATGTATATCAATATTCAAATTAAAAGGTTAACCAATTAATAAAACTTTTGTTGAATCATAATTAATGTAATATTTATTTTTCAATTTACTTTTAAATTTATATTAATTTAACCTATCTTTTTTTTAGAATTTCAGAGAATAAGGAAAAGATAAAATTAATGTTGAAGTTTTTATTATTAAAAAAATTATGCTCGTATTAAATAATTCATGTTGAATAATTATCATAATTTTTAGGAAGGCTATTGAGCACTTATAACTTATAGTTATGAATAATTATTCATGTTTGAGTTATTTTGAAATAAAGTTTAAGAGCAAATTTAATGTCCACTGAACACTGAATTAATTACTAGCTCTGCTCCTAATAAAAAACCACATCATTGACATTGCATTTAAACTAATTTATAACAAAAAAAAAACATATATTTCTCCACTTTTAAACTAATTTAACAATATCTAAACTAAATCCAATTAAAGAAAAATATATTTTGTGAACTTCTTAAAATACATTCTGCGATGATGTAAGCAAAAAAAAATCTCTCTAATATATTGATAATTTGATATTCATAATTTACAATTTACGAATCTCTTGCTTTTGCCAGCATTGTCAACTTGTTTCCCCATTCAAATAAAAAATATTATTAATTTAATTAACAACAAAGAAATATATCATAGCTTAATTTCTATTTTATATTTCTAACGAATATAAAAAATACTTAAATGCCCCTTATTTACCAACGAAATTTAAATTATATTGCTATTTTAGCAACCAAAAATAAATTCGGTTGCTATTTAGTAACGAAATTCTATTTTGGTTGCTATTTTAGCAACCGAAAATAAATTTCGTTGCTATTTTAGCAACCAAACATTAATTCGGTTGCTATTTGTCAGTGAAAATGAAAATTAGCAACGGAATTCTATTTCGGTTGCTATTTAGCAACGGAATTTATTTTTGGTTGCTAAAATAGCAACCGAAATATATTTTCGTTTCTATTTAGCAACCAAAATAGAATTCCATTGCTAAATAGTAACCGAATTTATTTTCGGTTGCAAAAATAGCAACGAAATTTAAATTTCATTGCTATTTTTCGTTTCATTTTTTCCGTCATCTATTGGTGCCTTAATTAGCAACAGAATAGTGATTTCATTGCTAATTTTCGTTGCTAAATTTTGGTGCCAAAAATTTCCTCCACTTTTAGCAACGGAAGATAACCAAAAATTTTTTTCGTTGCTAAATCTACAAAGTTTAACCAATTTTAGCAACGAAAATTATTTTTCGTTGCTAAATAGCAACAGAATTGATTTTTCGTTGCTAATTTAGCAAAAGAATAATTTTCGTTGCTATTTTCAGATTTTCTTGTAGTATAAGAAATTATAAGCCACTATAATATCCAAAATCAAAATAAACACATTTATTATAAAAGTCCAATAAATCCAAAAGAAGACACAAATGTATCATCTCGAAACAAAATTAGGAAACAAAATTCCTAACATAAAAGTCTACAAAAATAAAATAACATTATGACACTTATGTCAACTAAAAAAATAATCAGGATCCCGATGGACCCAACACAATCCTAGTTACTGGAACTGCCATCCTGACCATACGCATTATCTGCAGGGATACTCCATATGTGTAATTAGTTAACCATAGGCGATTCACTATACACTCACTTCTGAGCACCATCTCAAATGGAGTGTTGCTCTTATACACTCATCGTTTCGTTACCTTATATAAAAGCTTTATTATAAAATCCTTATAATTTCCTTGCCAACACTCAACAAATAAGTTTTGGAGTTTCACATAGTAGCTAAAAGACTCACACATCACATCATAAATTAACTTATGATTTCAACCCTTGTCCAGACAAATACAGTCTTGCATTTTCCTATAGATTTTGACTATATGATGTCCAATAGCATAAATATCATAACTCCTTGCCCTTTGGTGAAACCTCATGCTGTGGACCTCACACACTCATGCATTGGCCAAAGCAATTTCTTGAGGAGTATGTGAAATCATGGGTGTCTTTATTATCGTCATATCTGTTACACATAACGGTATATAAAAAAATTGTTAGTACACTCATGTACAAACAAAAATTGATTGAAACTTATTCCAATCAAATATAAGAACAAAATTCACATAATTAATTTTCAAACATATTTGAAAATTAAAGAAGGTAGAATAAAACACAATTTTCTTTAAATTTTCACAAATATTTAAACAAAATAATTAATAAAAATAATTTTGTAACTCAAATTTTTTAAAAAAATAAAAAAACTTAAGAAAATTAAAATTTAAAAAAATTGGGCAAAAATGGTGGCCGGAGGAGCCCTCACGCGCTAGTGAGAGTGGCCCTCACGCACCTACGTGCGACAGAGGTGCCATGCGCAGGCAGAGAGCCTTTGCCACGTGGCGCGACCCCCATTGGGCCACGTGCGTCCACGTGGCTGGTCAATGTGACACATGGCATGCAATTATTTGTCCATGTGAAGAAGTTGGACTGACAGATAAGACACGTGGCATGACCACAGACTACCACATGGCAACTGGTCATTTGTCCACGTGGTATAACTCACAAGCCACATGTGAAAACCCACATGCCATGTGGCAGCACTATAGGCCACCACGTCGAAGGCACGTGGCATGACACGTCAAGCCATGTAGCTGATCCTTGCCATGTGTGTAATAGCCTCAACATCGGGTCAGTCGTGAATAGTACTTTTCGGCAGTGAATAGTATTTTTTAGACCCGAAATGACACTCAAAAGTCAAAAAAAATTTATTGGACCATTTGAAAGGAATAGTCATGGTGAGCTTAGGGTTGAAATTTGAAGTGAATTTAAGGTCAAATAGACCTCCAAAAGTTAAAAATACGAAAAAGGTAGCGAGTCAATTTCCCTAATAGGAAATGGGATTTGATTTTGTATAGATAATTAAAAATAGTAAATGAACTCCGAATATTTCTAGATTTTGCGTGCCAACATGAATTTTTATATAGAATATTTTGGTAATGAGAATTAAATTTTTCGGTGACACCGGCAGTTGTTGAATCGTACCGATAAGTTTGAATCGGACTGATACCGAACTCCGATTGAGCAAAAAATTTATGTACTACCTATTTTTGATATTTTAAGAATGATGAAATCAAAATTGAAGTGATTTGAAGTAAGGAAGAGAGAGAAATTGGATTAGGCTTTAAAAAGGGCTAAATGGGCCTTAATGTTTAAGTGGCCAAAGCCTACTCATTTAAGCCCAATTTTGGTCCATCAAGAGAGTATATATAGGGTTAAAAATCTGGAGATTTTTTTCGGAAAACTCCAGCTTCTTCTCCCTCTATGGTGGCCGAACCACCATTATCCTCTCTTTCTCTCTCTTTGATTTCTTCTTCTTGCACTCCAAATCTTCCTTAAATTCCAACATAAAAGATGAAGTTCTCTCTCTCTGGATCACCCTAGTGGCCTCAATCAAGTGATTTGGGCAAGGAAAAACAAGAAATCAAGTGAAGAAAGAAAAAGAGATAAGATGAACTTAAGAAAATTAAGTGATTGTAATTGGTTCTTTAGTATTTTCTCTTAGTTTTGGATGCATAGAGTAATTTGATGTTATTTTGAGCTAAAAATGTTGATATCATAGTGTTTTCTTTGATGAAGAATTCGGCTCCCATGGGTTTTTCATGATGATGGAGGGATTTCTTTGGTTTAAGGCATGAAAAAGGAAGCCTAAGGAAGCTAAAGTATGGAAAAAGATAAGTGACTACAAAATCCTTTAGTTTTCCTATTAATATGAATTTTTCTTAATTATGTAATTAAGGTCAAAATGTTTAAAGTAGCTAATTGATGTAATTATGTTAGGATAATTGTAATTGGACTAGAGAAAATATAAATGGAAAGTGAAAATGAGAGAAAAAAAAATTTAGGATGGAAAGGTAATGGTGGCCGAATTGTTCACTAAGAGAAATATGTGAAATTTTGCATGAAAATAATACATAATGGCCTAAATTGAATATAGAGATGATAATTGGTGCCATTGAATTTTTAATGAATTACTGGAATTTACTTTGAAATTTTAAAGCCTGTGTATTGGTTATGTCTATAGTGAAAGTTATGAAATAATGAGAAATAATTGATTATTTTAGTGAAAAATGATGCTAAACAATAAATAATGCATAAATAAATTTTATTGGGATTTATTGAAATTATTGAGATTTTATTGGAATTTTCATATGAATATGTACAATAAAAATAATTGAAATATTAATGCATAATTGTATAAAAATGACTAAAGTGATGAATTAATATGAAATTAAATTAATGTCAACGACAAAAAGTAAAAAGTCAACCGATGAATTTTTTGAAATAATTATTAAGTCACGAAAATAATAAGAATAATGAATTATTGATAAGTAATTCATAAAATGAATGAAAATGATGGAAATAAATTGATAAGTAAATAAAAAGAAAGATAAAATGAAGTTTAAGTGAAAAAAGGACTCAAATGAAAGAAAATAAAAATTTTGAGGCAAAATGATAATTTTGCCAAAGTAGATAATTAATGAGTAAAAATAAATAAGAAATAGTTAACAAGGACAAAATGGTAATTTCGGAGATCTAACTGTGTCAAAAGATAAAGTTTTCATGGTATGGGGACTAAAATATAATTTTACCTGAAAATAGTAAAAGAAAGAATAAACGATGAATAATGGAAGAAATTGTATAATAAAAATAAAAATAAATGATTATAATGGTAAAATTGTCATTTTGTATTTGACATAAATAATCCTATAAAAAAGTTAAATTATGCATTTTTGAGGCATAAAATAATAAATTATATTAATAAAATTTCTAATTGAGTAAAAAGTAGTAAAATAAAGGTGTGAAATAAATTAATCAATAAAAAGTAGTAAAAGAGTGAAAGACTATAAAATATTTCGCTGGCGAAATAAACGTCGGCTTAGCGATTAATTAAAAAGTTTTGGACAAAAAGAAAAATAAAGTGTAAATAGTCAAGCTTAGAGTATTGAAAAATAATTCGCAAAGAATTATACAAAAAGAATAAAAGAAAATTGTGAATTATAATGCCATAATTTGTATGAAAGACTGAAAAGTCCAAGTATCTGAGTGAATTATTGAAGAATAATTCACAAAAGTGATTTGAAAAGATAAAGTCAATGAAAGGAAAAAAAGTTCCTGAATAGTCAAAAACACTAAAAGACTATATTTGATCAGAATATAATGTACAAAGGAATAAAAGAAAGAAATTAAAGATTTTTAAATGTTCAAAAATGATTGCAAATATAATTGATTATTTTTGCCTTTAGCGATAAGCAGGTATTATTATTCTTGTTTTGGATATAATTGGCTAGCCATAGGGATACCTCTGTACCGCGGTGCAAGTCATGATGACTTGCTTTGCTATGGGTGGGATCTTTGATCTCTATAGCTTCAGTGAAAGTGAAAGTGTATATGTTTCTTGCTTTGTGAGACTTGATATTTCGAGATCATTTCTCTATCTGTTCAGTGGGACCTTCGGGTCCAGTCCTGAGTATCCTTTTTGAGAATCCTGTTATATTACACTAGGGGTGCATCAAAATGAATAAATGGGTACTGTTTAATTGAATTGAATATAAAAAGTTGTAATGAAAGATATTTCGTTTGAAAGAAAATGCAAAGTTGAAATGAGTCTGTAAAGGTTTTCTGAAAAGTATAATTAATAAAAAAAAGAAAAAGAAAAGGTTTATAAGAATAAAATATTAAATTAATGTTTAGTTAAGCTTTTATAAGGATTTAAAATATATTTTATTTTATGTGAAAAAGATAAATTTAATTAATTGACATTTCTTATATCAATTACTATTGTGAAAAGTGACAAATTTGAAAAATAATATTAATTTACTGCTTAAAGTTAAAAAGTGATGATTTTGACATGAAGTGAAACTTAATGCTTAGGTAACTTCTTTCTGAAAGAAAAGTTAAATGAAGAGTAAAATAATAAAAAGTCACATAATTATTCAATAAGGAAAAAGTAAAAGACCTAAGTCTCAACAAATATTTGAACATAAGTGATGTATAAAAGAAGAAAAGAGAATTTGACTGTAAAGTGTCCCGAAATAGCTATATTACTTTGCAATAAAGCTTAAAAGCCTTTAAATAATAATGTATTTATTAGCTAAAAGTTAAAGTAAAATAAAAGAATAAATAGCGAGAAGTGTGATTATAATACAGATTGAATAATTGAATAGTAAATCAAAAATTAAAAATAGTTTATTTTGGTACGAGTAAATACACGAGTACCAATATACAATATTGATAATTAAATCGTTGTGGCTAAACGATAAAACGAAAGTAATGATAAAAGCAAAAGTCATAGTAAAGATTAACGTAAAGGTAAAAGTAAATCCGATATCAATCCACTTAAGAAGATACTGTAAAGTAAAGTTGAAAGTTTAGAAATAAAAGAACAATGATTACTAAAATACGAGTTAATAACATGACTAATGTTAACCGAAGTAAAAGAAAATGTTTAATGAAATAAAAATAATAGTAGCATAAATTATATAATTATGCTTTGTTCTGGGAAATTCTTGGATTAGTAGTCACCATTAGGCATATTTAATGCTTAGCACGTAGTGTTTATTGCGTGTAGGTTTTGAAGTGTTGCGAAAGCACAGTATACGGTAGATCCAGATCGGAAGAGAAGATTTTTGTATTAGTTTGATGTAAACTTTTGGCATGTATATACTTAGTTAATGAAGGTAAAGTCTGAACTGTGGTTTGACTATATTATGATTATTGTTGGATGAGTGTTGATGTTAACTTTTGGCTTGAAGTTATTTTGTACATATTTAATTATTTGCACAACTATTGAATAATTTTGGAATTTAATGTAATAGTATTTAAAGTGTTTCATTTTGTTCGAGGAAAAAAAAACGTACCACTTTCAGCTAAGTTTCGCTTCGAAAAAGACTGTTCCGAGAAAGGCGTGACAATGTGTCATGCCCACAGGCTGCCACGTGGTGACACATGTCAACCTTTGGTTGGTCCACATGGCATCCAATGGACCCCCGCTGCCACATCATCCGACACATGGCACCTCACCGTTACGCCACGTGTCCTTCCCCTACTAGGCCACGTGGCTAAGTGATATCTCACTCAGCGCGCGTGGTGTGACGTATGCTAGAGATGCGCCCTCTAGCACGCGCCCAGCACACCGGTGGCCGTGCAAGCCACGCACCACCTTCTCGGTGGTTTTAGGCTGTCGAATTTTTTCTAGGGGGTTTTTGGGGTCTCTGATTTCAATGGTATGGTCAAAAATAAAAAATTCTTACTAGAAATATTTATTATGAACTTTTAATTAATTATATAATTTCGGTGTCCAAAAAATTACATAAAAAATTTTTAAACTAGAATTAATAAACAAACACAAACAGAACTTACCTGAAGGTATTTTAATTAATATATTAACATGTCTGAATTTTCAAGAAAATACAGATCTATATATAAAATCATACCGAAACGCAAAAAATGGCTCTGATACCAATGTTAAAAAATAAGCCATGAAATTATCATGAGATGTAATCATAAATACCTCTCGTAGCGCTGAATCACAATTATCGAGATCGTCTCCCTTTTCCGCATCATTGATATCGTTTTCATGCACGTCTTGCCACACCTCGGGATGAAAATTAGATTTTCACGGACTAAAAATCCCAACAAGTAAAGAGAAAAAAGTGTGAAAGTATTTTGATAGAGTTTTGGTATGAAATTCTTTTCTTGCTTACCAAGAATAGAATTCGTAGCCCTATTTATAGGGCTCTCATTAAGGTAATTAAATTTTCCTTAATAAGAGAGAATTAAATTTGGTAGTTACAATATTTAGTATAAGAAATAATATTAATAATTAATATATCAGTTACCTAATTTAAATTAGGTAACTGCCCATATTAATAACCTCCTAATTAAGACAAATTTCTAATTAAAAGGGATCCAAATAATGAACTAATTCCATATTAATATTATTTTCTGTCCCGATATTATCACATAAATATCAGGATCAATTTATCATCTCGTGAGTCATGGGCGTAACTCTAACTCATTCATCAATTGATCACATATTATGCCCACAAGATGTTCATAGTTGCAATCATTTGGAATTAATGCTCCTTTAACTTCAAAACTTTACAAGTTGTTATCATCATTCCATTCTCCTTTATGTTTAATCAAAATCGGTATGTTCATCAAATTCCAAATATGAGAAATGCTAAAAAGTCTGCATTGAATAGTTGATAAAACACAATATCGATAATTTTCATTAGAAACTAACACAACACCTCCACAACTAATTATCAAGTTTAATCATTAAATTTCAAAATTAATCAAACGCTAGAAAAAAAATATAATTTAAAATAAATATGTAAAAATATCTCAACTCAAATATTAATTCTCATATCAAATAGTTCATATAGAAATTTTAGCACACACTTCATATGAACAATAAATGAAACAACAGAACCAGATTTAACATCCAAAATGCGATTTTATCCAGAGTCAATATTCAAAATATTACTTATATCCTTTATGCTAAAGATTTTGAATACGAAAAAAGTTCATGAAAACCTCAAATTTAACAAAAAAAATATAACCTCAAATTGCATAAATATACATTGTGTAGAAAATTAGAAACAGATCCCTTGAATTATGTAGAAGAGCCAAAAAGTAGAATGTGTAATATTAAGACTGGCATGTAAATTGCAATATTGGTCATATCATAAGATGTGATTTTATCCAGATTCAGCATCCAAAATGACACTCAAACTCAGATTTAACTCTACAATTAACGACAATACTTGTTTATGTGAATATAGAAATAAGAGACAGCAATTGGAAGCATACCTAATCGGAGATCGCCAACAGAGTAAGAGAACGTAAAAGAGGAGGACTTTAAACAAGATGAGAAGGAAGGAGTTTGTGAGAGAGTAAAATTGCTAAAAAAGTTAGATATGGTATTTTAAAAGGGGGTATTTTTAACAATGGAAACTTAATATATATATATATATATATATATATTTTTTTTTTTAAGGGAAAAAAAAAAGGAAAGGGTATTTGGAGAGAGAACCCCATTCTTTAAGCATTTTCTTTTGTAAATTCTGTACAAAGAATTCTTTCGTTGCTTTTTAAAGAAAAATGAAATAAATTAGACATGGCAATGTGGGAAAATTATATCAAACGACACTCCAAAACTTAACAACTTGTGTATGCCCTCTTTGAATGTAGCGGTGTTTGTACCGCGCCCAAAGCCAGGCCAACAGACTCAGAAAGGCCTACAGGCCCATGGGTTGCAGGATTCTGATGATCATCTAATTGGAAAGGAAGATCAATGATAACGACAGAGAATTCTTGTGGAGGTGATAGCTGTGTGAATATAGAAAGTCGAATAGATTGTATCTGAATGGACTAATATTCCAACTTATGAATGGGAGACCTCGAAGCTCTCTCCAACAATCCATACAATTTAATACTTTTATCATTTTTACTAGTTTTATCTTTTTAATAGGAGTTTGTTGTTTTATTTAACTCTTAACTATCTTACTGATCCATAATGGTAGACATTTGAATTCGGTTCTAACTTTCTGAGCAGTCTAGTTTGCCTTGAATTTACTTGGTAATTTTGTAATTTAATATTCTCTTTGAAAATTTTATAGTGGTTTACAACGTTATTTTCAATAATGAATATTTTGAAATTTTCAGTTTAAAATCATTTTTAAAGAAAATAGTGTTTTTCCACCTAATTAAATTTTGTGTTCTTTCTGTTGATCTCTCTATGTTTTCTTGCGATTATCAATTTTTTGGTGGATAGAATTTTATATGTTTGATAGGTAAATAATAAGGATATCATTTTTACACAACATTTTAGTTATTATTTGTGATATGTTGATATCTTGTGATATAAAATTGTCTCTCTATCACGGGATAGAATTTATGAAAAACACTTTCTTGCCTCCTTTGATTTTGAATTTTTTCGTTAAATCTCTGTAATTTTAAAAATTGACATTAAATTTTTGTAACTTTTGGATCATTTATATTAGGTTCAATTTAAATGGTACTAATTGAATTGAAGCACATATTTTATTAATCTCGTATGGAGTCAACTTAAAATTATCATAGAATCCATGCATAAAATATTAAAAAAAAAACGCATCACCTTTTGTATATTTAAAATGATTGTATATTTTTTTCAATTTTTTTTTTTTTTTTTTTTGTATTTTGGTGGGTCATACAGTCAATTTAAGTTGATTTTTCGCAAAATTAATAAAATGTGTGTTTTAATTCCGTCAGTTACGTCTAAAATAAAGAAAAGCATTTAAAAATAGAAGAAATTCAGTTCTATCTAAAATAGAAATCTAATATCAAATTTTAAAAATAAAAAAATTTAATATATAAAAATGTTAAAATTTAAAAATCCAAAATACATATTGCGTATAATTTATAGAAATTTGAAAGCTTAAACATACATATAAAGAAAAGCATTTAAAACATATAAAACATTTAATTTTATTTAAATTATTTAATTGAAATTTATTATTACTTATGATGATATTGTCACAATTTAAATCCTACTAAATTTCTTAATAAAAAATTTATCCCTTTATTTATAATTATATTCTAATTATTTTAATAAATATATTGAACTTTTTTTCCAATTTCAGGCGTTTTCCTTTTATTCTTGTTTACTTATTTTTCGCCATTTGTTGATTTTTCAAATTTTCTTTGTTTGTAATTTCGTTTTTTCTGATTGAGAAAAGTGGTAATGCCGAGCTCTTAATCGAATGTGTTGCGAAAATTATTATTATCTTTACTTTTTGGATGAGATTTTCAGCTTTTTGTTTTTATTCTTCTATGCACGATTGCCTTTTGTGAGGAATATTAGTGAGCTTCCTCGGGATGATTATGGAAGAGCAGGTTTGTCTTACATTACTCCTTCTGGATTTCTTGTTTTCCTCTCCATTCTGGATTTCTTGTTTTCCTCTCCATTTCTTCAATTTCTAGTTTCCTTTTTTCATTTGAATGCTTGTAATTGAATATCAAGTGGTCATGCTTAGATAAGTAGGAGTGTGCATCAATCTGGATCGAATCAAATTCGACCTAACCAACTTGAGATTTGAACTATAAGTATCTTCCTACATTGACTTGACCCTAATTAAATTTTTGGCTCCAAATTCAATGTTATTAAAATCGGACTGGACTGGTTGAACCGATTTAATTTCAAATCGATAGGCGATCCGGTCAGTTAAATACATAGAAATCGGACTGGCAAAAAACCAGTATGAATCGGCTAAAAACCAGATAAATGGGTTAAAAATGGCTTGAAATCAGGTTTGAACTAGAAAAACCGATTTGAACCAAAACAACCAAAATTTTGCCAAAATATCTATACAACATTATTTTTTACTAAAAAAATAAAATATAAATATAAAATAATTGAAATTTAAGAAATTTTAATAAATTTCTTATGAATAAATAAATATTATAATTTATAATTGATGAATATTTTTGAATATTTGTAATTTTTTACTATATCTATTTTAAATATTTGTTATAAATGTTGAACAAGTTCAAAATATTATTTTATGATTATTGATTGATGATAAATGTGTTTTTTAAATTATTATTTTTAATTTTTATATAGTTATATTTTCAAAATATTTATAGAAAATTTTAAAAATAATATTATTTTTAAAAAAGAAAAAACCTAGTTAAATCCTATTGAACTGATAGAACCAAGAACTATTTGCCTCATC
This sequence comes from Excoecaria agallocha, assembly GCA_037975025.1. NCBI lineage: Eukaryota > Viridiplantae > Streptophyta > Magnoliopsida > Malpighiales > Euphorbiaceae > Excoecaria > Excoecaria agallocha. Next base: position 12,438 of record JBBPFJ010000320.1, on the reverse strand, counting down.
AGTTCTTTGTTCGGTCTAATTTTAATAACATTGCCTGAACTAATCAACCCGAAATTTTTGTGCCTAATTGTACAACCCATATAGCCCAAATTAAAGCAAGATCTTTTGACACAATCTTCCCAACCAACAACTATCTCTAATGCAAATAACAAAGATCAAAATTCAAACCAGAAAATTAAATAGAAATAATACTTCAACTCACAAGGAAATATGTTCTTGGCTTAAAGTTCATTTTCGAAGAATTATGTCTCAAATTCAAGTAAACATATGCATTCAAGAATCAAAATCAAAGATTTAACTAAAAAAGCAACATTCAATAGCAATTAAAATAGATCATACACAAAAAAAAGAATCCATTAGCTGACCTAGCAAGAAGCAAATATATATATAGGGATTTTTTTTCAAAGAAAGAGGGAAGACCCAATGATGTACCAAGGAGAATGGCAAGTGATCGGTAGCAAGCGAATGGTGATAAAGTCAGGCCATGAGGTGGTGGCAATCTCAAGATGAGGAGGAAGCAGAGAGAGAGATTGAGATTTACTGATTTTGGGGATTTTTTTTTCAAAGAAAGAGGGTAGATACTAGACTAGGTAAAAAGATGGAAAAAAATTACAAATATATGTGTTTTCAATCAGATCTGGTTAGGAAAGGTTTTAATCTAACCCTAACCCAAAATATAACAAATTTCACCACCCAACCTGATCAAAATAATCATAATAAACCCACCCAAATACAAATTTTATGTAATACCTTATACTTTTCTAGGTCCGAATTTTAGCAAATTATAATTGGGTTACCGATTGGATATTTAACTGTGTCAATGTTACTTATTTCTCATTCCATTTCCATGGAAATCGAGGTTAGCTTTATACATCAATTCATTGGTCCATTATGTGCCAATTTAGTTATCATCGTAAATTCATTATTTATTTGGTAAAAATTTTGGTAACATAGCAGCTATAATTTTAACCTATCCCTCCTGCAAAAGTTCAAAATACACTTCCAATAATCAACCTCCAACTCTAATACTCCAGGCGACACCACATACACTTTTATAATTCATCACAATCATAAACCATCATTTACATACAATATATCCACATACACATCTCATTTTCCTTTACATTAGGTACACATATACATGCCATAATATATTTGTGTCGTAAGTCACAATATACATACATAACCTTTATCTTGAATAACATACAAACAAAAGATAATAAATACTACTCCTGGATTAAGCCTCATTGTTTAATTTTCTTTACATCCACGGCTTGATAACCTGTCTCTTCACGTAGCAAACAACTACGCGCTAAGCATAAAGTCTAGTGGTGGATACCCGACTAACAAATTTCACTAAATTATACAAATTCTAAATTACATTTTAATTTTAGTGTTTTTATTTAATTAATTACTTTATTTATCAAAATTTTTCAATTTCACATTAAAGTTTTCATACTTTTTACTAACATCCATAGCATAGATTGAAATTATATTTTTACTCCTAACCATTAAATCTTTTGACAAAATTACATTTATATTCCCATCTTTTGTTAAAATCACATCTAGGTCCTATCTTTTGTTAAAATTATATCTAGGTCCCATCTTTCATCACAATTAAATTTAGGTCCCATCTTTTATCAAATTTACCTTTAGGTCCCTAAAGTTCCATCTTTTGCCATAATTGCCATTTTGTCCCTAATTTCTTCCTTTTAACCATATTTCACCATATTTTTGCATTTTTAACCCAAAAATTTTGTTTTCTTTCTTTGTAGTCCTTAAATTAATTTCTTTAACTAAAATAACAATTTAGTCCCTATTTTCAGAACTTTTTACTTATTTACAATTTTTCCTTTTCTTTACCAAATTAATTCCATAATTTCATTTTTACCATTTTAACTACATTTTTAGTATCTCTTGACCATTCTACTATTGGATACCCATTTTGTCAACATTATTTCATTTTAGTCTTTAATTTTGATCTTTATTCATTATTACCGTTTCTTCCATTTATTGCCATATTATTGTTCTTTTAGTTTCGCCTTTAGTAATTTTCAGTAAAAACGAAACCCTCGAATTGGATATGCGGAACGTGGACTCCACAGGTTCAAGACTACATAAGTCTCATATTTCTTTCTCTTTTTCTCATTCTTTTCTCATATTTATGGTGTGGATTCACCTTTGGTCCACTATTGCGAGTTGTCATGACTCACTACCGCAATGAGAGTCCCTATGGCTAGCTAATTATATCTTATACTTTTGATTTCGCTTTTAGGTACTAAGGGCAAAACTGTTTTCATAACATCAACATAAAGTATGCATTATTCTCACAATTTCTCACATTTTCACATTATATATCAATTGGATTCTATGCTATGTACACTATTTTCATTCATTTATCATGTAACTCATTTCCATGCATTAAATCATCATGATAATGTTAATTAAGGCATTTATATCATTCGACCATATATGGTTTTACATCTTTCATAGTTCTTTTCATGCCATACGTTATTCCTACCATGTTCTTAATTCTTGAATAATATATATCTAACATTATTTCATCATAATTAACATTTTTCTCATCATAAACATACCATTCATCATTCAGCCATCATGATCTCTCATGTGTACAAATTTGTTTAATTCTCAAAATGCATTCTAACCATGCTTTTGTGCATATTTAACATCATTATAGCCTTAAATAAAGTTAATTCCTTACATAACCTTAATTTCCCATCATATATAACAAGTCCCAAAATTAATCTACCACTTTAAATCATATTTTCACAACTTTACAAATCTCATTATTTATCATCTAATTACATTTATCTACCATTAATTTGAATTAAAGCTGATATTACATAAACCTTATGTGACATAATAGGATCTTATTCCATTTTTATACTTTTAATCGTTCTTTCATGCAATTTTTCGTGCCAATTTCATTATTTGACATTTAATTTAATTAATCTACCATTAATTTGAATGTAGACATAACTCATGCATAAAATCCTAAACCACATAATTTAGGTTTTCATAAAATAAGTTAGTTTAGGTATCCACATACCTTAATTCACCTTGAATTCTTTAATTCTCTTTTTTTTTCCTTTTTCCTTTCTTTTCTCTTTCTCGTCTTCTTGTCTCTCACCCAAACCAAATTGTACATAAAGGATTTCTATGATTTTTTCTTTAATTTTTCATCCAAAATCCCATAAAAATAATAACCTACCGAATTCCTCAATTAATTCTAGCTAAAACACATAAATTCACTTGGATGATTTCCTCTCACTAAAATCATTTACTTTTCAAGCTTGATTTTATATCAGTCCTTTATCTAAGGTATAGAGGATGATATTTATAAAATCTAGATGAAATTTGGATTAGGAATTAGGTGGAAATTGAAAGCTTGAGAGAAGAAAATGGTGGAAGGAAAACTAAAGAAAAATTTGGTCATGTGAGGAAGATGGGGAAGATGGTTGATTTTTGGAGAAATTTTTGCATTTATTTATATTTTCCTTTGGTGCTTTTAAATAGAGGGCCAAGATTTAGTCACATACAATATAATCTAATGGCTTATATTAAGCCATTTGTCATCCTCTCATTGGCTACATGTTTTAATCATTATTTTACCTCTAAAATAATTTTAAAACTATTTAAAAATATTAACTAAGGCATTTTTCAAATTTTAGGTCAATTCTACTTTGTTTTGGTATACTTCTAACTTTAGAAGTAAAATTCACCGGTTCGAAACTCAAAAATTCAAAGTTATTTGAAATTTTATTTTTTCACTTTCAAATATTAATTATGATTATTTTTAGTAGTCCCATACAATTGGAACAATTTTCAAAGGTCTGTGGAATATTTTCAGAATGGTCAAAGTTCAGTCAAATCCTAATACAATCTAGGTAATTGTTTTTCACTGTCCATTTTAAAGGCACATTTGAACTCAATTTCATCTCATATTATACCACCATATTCATCTTGAATTGTAATTTTCAATGGTGATGAAAAATTTTTGTCGGCCTTTAGTGGTACTATTTATTCCGATGTCATTATTCACTATCGAAAAGTACTATTTCGATGACTCGGATTGTAAGGGCATCACATTTAAGGTTAGGTTGTTCAAGTTGGTTCGGATGTTGAACACCTCTATAGATATGGGATATTATCAATTCCTAAAGCTTTCATTGGTAACTTAGTAATCATGCTAAAGAATAAATAATTAATAGATTACTTTTTATTCAATTTTCCCCTTTAAAGGCTTTTTTACTTTTTGATGTAAAATTTGATTTTTTTTTCTCTAATCTTTTGTTCTTATATGGAAACTAGAACATTGAATTAATGGTCTTGAACTAATGTTCTTTGCCACAATACCCACTATGAAATTCAATTGCGTAACATTTAGTTCTATGGTAAGTCTTTAATTAACTAATTTTTTTGTAGTTTTTGTATATTTCCAATGCTTGAGATGATATTAACTAGAACAAAGTTTTTTTTTCCTTCTGCTTATTGTGTTGCATTTTGGTTTACTTTTAATTTGTATGTGTATTATTATTGATAATATCCCTTTTTATCATTTAAGGCCCAATCTAGATTCTGGGCCTAGTATGTAGTGAGAGCCCAATTTCGACAACTGCCAATATGGGTAGTATAATCGAACTAACAAAACCTTACCTTGTCAAGTCCACTAACATGTTCTGACACCCATACCCAATCATGTCTTAATAGCCATATTGTTCCAGTCTACCTACTACAACACTCAAGTACATCTATAGGTGGACTTATTATCTTTCTAACACATTATAAATAGCCTAAAATACAAGAGAATCAGGTATTGAATCCTTAAGATCTTCTCTCTATATATTTTCTCTCTTAACACATTATTGACTTAAGTTTTGGAGTGCTTGTACTTGGTTCAATTGGGCTTATTTTATTGTAGGTCTAATGATTCTTGTCGATCTAATTGACTTACGTAGTTTCTCACCTGATCTCTTTTTTTTTTTGATATTTCAAGTATCACAATCTGGTGCTTTTGTTGAGAGACGATAGGAGACTTGCAAAGACAATCCAAAAACTCCACAATTAGGGTAGTGGTCATTTAAATAATGATAGAAGAAGACTAAGATCTATCATTAGGAGGAAAGAAAAAGACAAGTCCCCTCACAGCTCTCCCATTCATAATAATCTCTCAGTAGTATTTAATGAGGACTTCATGGCACAATTGGATCCTACTCTAATCATAATAAAGGATTTAAAAGAAATTCTAGGGGACTTTGGAAAAAGCATAATTTAATACATCTCAAAGGGCAACAACCTTAAACCTCAATAAGGGACTTAGAAGTTGATAATGAAAAAAGAGAATAAAGTAGACAAGGATCAAATGAATAGTGATTCAAAAGTGGGATGAAGGGAACAAATCAGGTACCCAATGAGATGTGTGGAAGAATGACCAAAAAAAAAACAAGGGAAAAGAGCAAATGTACTCAATGAGTCAAGCTTTTGGCATATATGATCCCCTCCTTTAGAATCGTTTCACTCTTTTGGCTAAATTCGAGATTTGTTTACAACTCAATTTATTGTGTAAATTTGAACACCTAAGACTATTAACAATTTGTGCAATTTGATTGGGGGACTCAATGAAAGTCTAGGAGATTACATTGATAGGTTCCAAGCCTTAGCGTCTGATATAAGAAACTTATAGCTAAAGGTGGCAACAAATACTTTGATTAAAAGTATAAGAAGAGCGTAACTTTTTGAATCCATCATGACCTACCCTCCAATAACTTTATAAATTTAATGAACAGAGCCAATCAATACATTGAATTGGATGATGTGTTGAGTGCAAATGGAAGGCTACTAAATGTTCACAAAATGCATCCAGTTGAATGAAGGAAAATGAGAGCAAAAAGTCTAAAGAAAGTCAGTACATTGAGAAGCTTAGTAAAAAGGAAGGAGATTGAGCATAAAAGGTTCAAATTAAGGCTGAGCAAAAAAAATAAAAAATAAAAAAATGGTTAATCGAAAAATTGGTCCAAAAGTGAGCTAGTTTTTTCACTTAACCGAATCTATTTAATCGATTTTGATTTATAAATTTTGAATATTTTGATTGTAGTCTATAGTTTGAAAAAATTAACAATTTTTATTAACTGATGGTTATATATATATATAATTTTATGCTTTAAAAACTTTAATTTTTTTATTTCTCTCTAAAATTTACATAAAGTAATATTTTAAAGTATATTTAAATTCATTTTTTATTTTTATACCTTAAGTTTTTGTATTTATCTATAAAATTCATAAAATCCTTTACATTATATTTAAATTATGTCATTATCTTCAATTATATAAAGTAATATTTATATATTAACTGATTAATTTTTATATATATATATATTAATTTTTTATCATATATTGGTGTCCATATTTTATTTAATAGCATTTAATTATATTTTTTTATATTTTAAAATATATTTTTGAACAATTAATATTGTCTATTTTTTTAACTTAGAATTAAGTATGCTAATTTCCAATAAATATTAAATTCATTTTATAATATTAGCTATTAATTTATTGAACTTGTATTTTGGCTAGTGTATTATGTTTGAGAGGACCAAGATGTCCAATTGGACGTATATAAAAAAGGACAATAGTAAATATTGTGAGTTCCATAAGGATGTTGGTCACACAAATAATGAATGCAACACACTAAAAGTGGAGATTGAAAGGCTCTTGCAAAAGGGATCTCTTAAGAGATTTGTAAACCTAGTTCGAAAAGTCCATACAAGCTAGCTTCTAAAGGGAAAGATAAATCATATTCTAATAATGATGAGGAAAGGAGAAAGCCTAGAGATGTCAGTAGGTACAGACAGAGGGCAGAAGTAATTAATATGATAGTAGGTGTGTAAGGCCCCAAAATGTACCTTAGAGGAATTAGAGCAAGTGATTATATGGGTTTTAAAGTAAAAAAACCTTGATTGAAAAAAATCTACCTTTTAAGGGAGTTGGCTAGCCATTTTTGGCAACTAATTTTTCATACTTCTTCTTGTTCTTTCTCTCATGAAATTCTCTCTAACTCTTTCCTTAAAAAGTTTACTCCTAATTGGTAGAGTAAAGGAAGAGAAAGAAGGATTTTGTAACTATTTGAGGTAAGTAAGAGTAACCTTATCTCTTTTATCTTCTCTAACACCTATTTTTGATTGATTAATTAGTAAATGAATGATGTTTTTGTGAGAGTAATTGGAAAATCATTTAAAAGAAAGGTTATAAAGGGATATAGAGTAAAGAAAAGAGAAATAATAAGCAAGAAAGGCAACTTAAAGGTATGAGAACCCTTACTCCTCTTTGTGTATGTTAAATAAGATTTGAGTATGTATATGAATGAATTATGGCATGATGATGTTGATGGAATTTGGAATTAAGGGTAAATTGCATGAGTGAAGCTTGATTTAGCTTTGATTATTGAGTTAGTAAAATTCTATTGTAGGTTCACTTGAACCAGTTTTAGTGTAAAGGCCATAACTTGTTCTATAGTTGTCTAAACAAGGTGATTCTAGTTGGAAATGAAATATAAGACATATATCTACAAATTTGTAGAAGAAACAAAACCTAATTCTACTTTTAAAGCCTTTATAATGTGTCTTAAAGTTGAATGATCACTACTTCCCTATCATCTAGAGCAGCCTTTGTTATTTTGTGAATATCTTGAGTTTTATAAGGTTAAATGGAGTGATTTTTAATTATTTAGACCTAGAGATATACGAAACAGCTTTGTAGAAGAACACTTGGCCTGAAAAGTTTGTTTTCTAATTCTAAATTGATGTGCAATTAAACCCAGAAAAAATATTTGAAGAATTTATGGGGCAGAATGGGGCACATGATTGAGACCATTTTGTTTCAACCACGTGGACCCTTTTGTATCAATTATGACCATTGTATGCGGCTGAGACACCCTTGTTACAGCTTATACTTGATTTTTAGGTGCCGAAATGTCACCAAAATGCATTCAAACTTGCTAGGATGCTTATGGAACTTTACAAACACATGATTGGGATTAGTATATATGGTAATGAACACAAATTGAGTGATTTAATATTAAAGTGTAGATTGTAATAAAGGTATATAAGATGAATAATGAATATTACAAGGTTTTAAGTATATCTTACCTTATTGCTTATAATATTGAATTGTATCTTGAATGTATAAGTATATATGATATGTTATATATGATACATGTTGTATGCTATATATGATACATGTTAGAATGATGATAATTGTAAAATGAGTGAAATGCATATTCAGTTAGTAAGCGACCATAAGTGTGTTTGCTGATAAGTAGCCATAATGAAGTGTAATTGACATGTTTGAACGTATGAATAAAGTGTATAGTGTATACATAAGTGATTAGTGTAACAAAGTAATACATGAAAGAAACCTTTATTTGAGGTATGGATTTGATATAGACGTGGACACATGTAGGGGATAGTGAATTGATACCTTTGGGTATCTAGTGATTAACACCTTTTGGCATCTAGTGAATCGATACCTTTTGATATCTAGTGATTGGCACCTTTTGTTGTCTGGTGAATCGATACCTTTTGGTATCTCGTGATTGTCACCTTTTGGTATTTAGTGAATTGATACCTTTTGGTATCTAGTGATTGGCAACTTTTTTGTGTCTAGTGATTTGATGCCTCCAGATATCTAGTGATTAACACCCTAATGATGTCTAGTGATTTGATTCCTTCGAATATCTATTGATTGGCACCCTAATGGTGTCTAATGATTTGATGCCTTCGGGTATCTAGTGATTAGCTCCCTAATGATGTCTAGTGATTCAATACCTATATGGCATCTAATGTTCCTGAATATCCATGCATATACTGAGTTTAAGTTGCAAAAGTGATTATGATGAAATTAAAGTAGTATTAGAAATGGGCATGATTTAAAAGACTATTAACTTATTCATGGATATTGTTGTTAAAACTAATGATTATATATAGCATTCATATATGTAACGTAGTTAATGTATATGTAAATTTGAGTGTGTAATTATGGTAATATCATATGGTTAAGTGATGGATGGGTTATGAAGTGTTTAGTGACGTGTTTCATGTTAGTTAAATACAGAGCATAATTATAAGATTAGAACTACATAGTTTTGATTCCCGATTTTTGTGAGACGTAAGAAGTTTAAAATACTAATTTTGAGTTCGAACCAAATGTTAGATGTAATGTTAAGTATTCTAGTGTTAGTGGCAAGATAAGGAAGTAACTTGTAAGAGTATTTTGGTTGTTATTGACAACATTAAGGAAATAACTCAATAGAATATTCTAAGCGACAGTGTTCTGAGTAAAGTAGAGTTAGCCACTAATAAAGGTAGTGGAACCAAAATAAATAGTCGATTTGTTTTTGTACTTAAGAATGATTCTAGTAATGAAATACATGTATCCTTAGTTATGAGTAATGAATAATAATAATTATTATTGTAAATAATTTAGTCATCTGTATTACTTAAGTAGGTATTGAGTTGAAGACATTCTGGAGGCTAGGTTTTTGGCAATCAAGAAATATATCTTGAATATGTAGTGTAGACCATAAAAAGCAGTACATTCTGTACATTTTTTATGGTATATCTAACTAAAGCTATGTACACACGTGTATATTCAATTCAAACTCTATAATTGTTGCAAAGATTTGAATTTAACGATATGTGTTTCATATTAAGTTAAACGAATATTATAGTGATACTTGTATTAGCATATTGATATGTTTTATAGTAAGTGTAGCATCCCGAAATACTCCTGAGGGTTATGAGGGTTTCACAAGGTGGATTATTATATGGAGAAGAATTTTTTAAAAGGAAGAAAAGGAAAGGTGTGTACTTCTCAACAAAATTCAAGAAGCTACTACTAGTCTCCATTTCCCCTAAAGATGCAAGTGATATGAAATTTGCACATGAAGATGCCCTAATTGTTCAAGTTACAATCAATAATTTCCTCATAAAAAAAAGTCTACTCAATAATAGGAGTGCAGTCAACATCCCCACCCTTAAAGCCAATAGAAAGATGAATCCTTTGATTGAAGAGTTAAAGCCTAATAACACCCCATTGATTAGGCTTAAAAATACTACCATTCCAGTGGTGAAATTAATAGATCACTTTATAGAGAAAGGAGATGAAGCAGTAACCCATGCCCAAAAAGGTACCTATAGAGAACAGAGTGTTTATCCTAAGAGGAAATAAAAAAGCCTTTCAAATAAGCCTACATTGCTATGGTAAAAGAAAGAAAACAAGCATAATTAATGGAGTCTAGTTTAGAAAGAGAAAAAGAAATCGATTGGCCAAGGACGAACCCTATAGGTGATCTCATCTCCAAAGAATTAACCAAAGGTAAAGAAATAAATATCAAATTAGGAATGCTAGGTAAAGAAAGAAGTGATACAGGTACTAATGATCAATCAGGCTTTTTTCACTTAGAAACCAGAAGATATCCCAGGGACATACCTAAAGATGGTGACTCAATAATTAAATAAAGATCTAAACCACCCTCATATAAAGCAAAAGTTGAGAAGACATATGCCCGATTGAAATACATTTATCTCTATAGAAGTTGATTGATTGCTAAAAGCTGGGACCATTAAGGAAGTCAATTACCTTGAATAGCTTACCAATATAGTTTTGGTGAAAAAGAAGAACAGAAAGCTCACAATGTACGTAGACTTTATTGATCTCAATAAAGCTTACTCAAAATATAGTTATTCATTGCCCAGTATTGATCAACTTATAAATGCTATAGCTTGCCATGCCATCTACTCTTCACTTGATGCTTATGCTAGTTATCATCAGATAGTTATGTAATTATTAGATCGGTAGAAAACATGCTTTGTTATAGATGAGGACACCTTTTGTTACAAGGTAATGCCATTTATCTTAAAGAATCTAGAGGAAACCTACCAAAGTCTAATAGATAAGATTTTTAAAGAGCAAATCGGTAAGAAAATGGAGGTTTATATTGATGATATGATCATTAAAAGCAAAAGCCAAGAAGAACATGTAGTGGATCCAAGTAAAGTTTTTACCATTCAATCAATTTCTAATGAAATTGAACCCAAGGGAGTGCATTTTTGGGGTGCCATCTGATAAATTTTTGGGATTCATGGTATCTTGAGTGGAATTAAAGCGAATTCGAAGAAAATCAAAGTAATCATCAATATGCATCCCCCAACTTATGTGAAAGATATTGATAAGCTAAATGAAAGGATAATAGCCCTAGGAAAATTCAATTTATCTTCAAAAAAATGTTGTACACCTTTTTTCAAAAAGTTAAGAAAGAATGATGTTTTTTTATAGGGTAAAAATTGTTAAAAGGCATTTGAAGAGTTGAAGCAATTTCTTGCTAATCCATCATTATTGAGTTGACTAGTCTTTGGTGAGAAACTTTTCCTTTATATGTCCTCATTAAAAGGGATAATAGCAGTAATTTTAATCTAAGAAGAAGAAAACTAGCTGTTGCTAATCTATTATACCAAACAAGTGCTGAGAGGGCCAAAATTAAAGAAAAGCCCAATCGAACAGCTAAGCATTGCACTAATGATATGTATTGAGAAGTTGAGACAGTACTTTAAAGCATATATAATTGTTGTTTGGTCCGATTAACCACTCAAAAAATCCTCCAAATGTCATATTTGGGAGAAAAAATGGTGGCATAGGCAATAAAGTAGCAGCTTTTTGTTGTATGATACGACCTCAGAAATGCAATTAAGGTGAAAGCCTTAGCAGATTTTGTAGGTGAGTTTATAGGCAAAAAGAAGGTTGAACAACCTAAGAAGACTTATTAGGAGATGATTGATGGGGCTTCTAATGATCCTAAAAGAGGTGCTACAATAATAATAAATAGAACCTTAGGCATAACAATCAGGTATGTAATAAGCTTGAGATTTAAGGCATCCAACAATGTTGCAGAACATGAAGCACTTCTTCAAGGCCTGAGACTAGTTAAGTCTATTTAAGCATAAAACCTCAAGATTAATAACACTTCTCAATTGGTGATGAGTGATAAGTATGAATTATATTATATTTTTAATGTTTTTTTAATGTGTTTAGCATGTTAATTTAGGATAAATTAGTTAATTTAGTGTTTAATTTTTAATTAGTACTTTTTGGGCTTAATTGGTTAATTTGGTGTTTTTAGGTGTGTAATTGAAGAAAAGGAGAATTTATAGGGCAAAAGTATAAATTCAGTAATTGAAGGCTTTTTATGAAGACAAAGTTCACCATGCAATCCAGAGCCTAGTCACTCGATGGAGTGAATTGATCACTCTACCGAGTAGTCTAAAGGGAAAAAGAGAAAAAGTCTTTTGTTAGTCCAAAGAGCAACCAATCAGTGAAGCGCACATTCACTCTACCGAGTGGGACAAAGGAAGTAGGGCATAAAGG